>JAJOZX010000304.1:320000-387500 GCA_023014485.1 Bathynomus jamesi
TATATATATGTATGTGTGTATATATGTATATATACACAAAATATATATACATATACACACACACACATCTGGTTCGATTCCCGATGACAGCAGTCGGCGCGCAGCAAACCCAGCTGTTCATCCGTCCATACAATAAAAATTGGTTATTAGATAAATGGTTATCCTGGGTAGCGTAATGGTTAAGACACTGGGCTGCTGAACGGGAGGTCGTGAGATCGAGTCCGTACGGCCGAGAACTTTGTAATTTCTGACTACCCGTGCTGGGTCGTGTTTCGGATTCCACGTTAAGCTTATGGTTTAAGGCGGAGCAACAAGCTTAACCTTCGTCAGAATGAATAATTTGGGCGGAAGCAAAACTAAGGTTAACCAAGGTTATTCATCTGACTTTATTTTCTCAAGGAAAAAAAAAATAGATTAGTTCTATGACTTACTGCCAGTGACAGACCCTAATCAGTGCCTGAGGACCTAATCAAAAAGAGCGAGTGGATGAATTTTAATCAGGATGTTGGGATGCATTAATTCAAACATTTTTAGACTTAATTCCTTATTATGAGGGGATTTAGCAAAATGTTTTGAACGCTTGAACTAACTTCGAATGGGAAAAAGCTATTTATTTTGACCCCATATGTAGGTACTTTTCCACCCACCTTTGGGGTCAATTAACTCTGTGGAAGTAATATTTATATAACTTAATTTTAAAAGCATTTAGTTAAAAAATAGGAAATTAAAATTTTTTGCTTTAACCTGAACCCATTTAATTAACCTGTATAATAGGCCGGGTCGAAAAATTAAATTTGTGAATTTCCACCTGCCTGCGTCCAAGAAATTTGTAGATGCACTATAAATGCTCAACAATGATTAAAAAACTAAATTGATCAAGTTTTAGATGTTTCGCAAGTCCTCTGAAGATTTCAAGTAAAACGTAAAACATTACAAAAAATTTTAAAACTTTTAAAACTTTATTTAAATACGTAAACTTTATTAATTATTTGGCAATTATGATTTTTTATTAAGATTTTCTTGTATTTTTTGTATTCTTGTTGCTATTAAGTTTTTTCTTGACTGTGTTTCGTCCAGAATATATATAATTTATATATACAATTTTTCTTTTCAGAATTGATTATTTGAATAGTTAAATACGCGTTGTTACACTAACAGAGTGACTTTCCCAAATTATCTGAAATGGCCGAGGCCGTAAAAGTGAAAGTAACTGTTGAAAAAATCATGACTCCAGCTGTTTCCCTTTTTGGGAAAGCTGAGCTCAGTGGAAATCAACTTCCCCTATATGAAGACGTTTCAAAAGAATATTTACAAACAAGATATCTCTTACTCATAGCTAGTGAGGGGAAAAAAGAGCCAAATGCTAATGATATGGCAAGAATAGTTGCATCAAAGGTAAAAGAGATCTGGAAAAGTGCATCAATTCCAACAATATCAGAACAGCAAATATGAGCCAGAGTAAAGATTGTCATGAAAAATCTAAAAATATGATGAAGACTGGTAGAAAAAGGAAAGATTTTGAATCTAAACTGACCGCGTTCAAATCCAAAAATTAAAGGCCTTTTGATATTGCTGCCTGCAAATGCCATGATCTGTTTTCTTGCACTTGTCAAAAAGAGCTAAAAGTTCCTGCCATGGAACGTTCTTTCCTAATTGACCAAAGAGGTGCACGAAAAATGCCAATAGGCAGTATTGATTTACAGACAACGAAGAAACTGCAAATAAGATCTGAGCGTAAAGAACAAGCAAGAGCTCGAATTTCTAAAAACATTGAAGATGGAGATATCAATAACCCATCCACTTCCAGGGAAGAGCCAATGGACTGGGGTAACTTTCATACAATTCCTGATTCTGACACATCAACAGATGCAGATAGAGAGCGTGATGATGATGATCACATTGAGGAAGGTATAAAGAAATCAGGTGAAGCACATAAGTTCACTCGCAAATTGCCTTCATTAGCAAAAACTTGTGACCGATTCGGAATATCAGACAGAGCTGGTACAGCCGTTGCCTCTGCTGTTCTGGAAGATTTTGGTCTCATTACCTCTGAAGATTATCACAATGTTGTGGATAAGAATAAGGTGAGACGGCAGAGAAAGAAGATCAGAGACGAGTTGAGTAAGTCAAGTGAAGAAAGTATAGAAACATTGTATTTTGATGGAAGATGGAAGGTACTACAGTACAACAATTACTGAGGAACACATCACGCTTATAGCTGAACCAGAATCAAAATATCTTGGGCACTTCACTCCTGTGACTGGAAATTCAACTAACATTTCTAAGGGAGTGATAAAGTTTCTTAACAGTAACAATATTAAGGTAGACAATCTGAAGGTCATTGGATGTGATGGAACCAATGTAAGCACTGGCATACATAATGGAGTTATCAGGCAACTAGAGGTACACTACAATACTCCTTTTCATTAGTTCGTGTGTTTGCTGCATACCAATGAGCTACCTCTCCGCCATTTGTTTAATTATTTGGATGGTAAAACCAAAGGACCAAAAGCCCTTTCTGCAAATGTTGGCAAAAGTCTTACTGCGTGCGAAAAGATGCCAGTTGTCAAGTTTGAAGCAATCAAATCAAGTAATATGCCTTCTATTCTGGGGGATCTCGATCTAAGCCAAGATCAAAAGTATCTCATGAAAATTTGTAATGCAGTCACAGAAGGCCAATGTTCCCAAAACCTTGAAAACCGCAACCCAGGTTCTTTGAACCATGCCAGATGGCTTACGACAGCCAACAGGATAGTTAGACTTTATGTTGCGACCAAAAAGCCGTCAGAAAACTTGAAAATTCTGACCGAATTCATTGTTCGCGTTTATGCCCCAACGTGGTTTAATGTAAAGCGAAATCCTTACTATTACCAGGGACCAAGGCACCTCTGGTTTACGATATCTAGTTCAAGATACCTATCTGATGAGCTTAAGGCAGTCATTGATCCTGTTATTGAAAGAGGGGCATATTTTGCTCACCCAGAAACTTTATTGGTCTCGATGTTATTTGATGAAAGGCAAGTGGTGAGAGAGTTAGCTTTCCGGCGCATTCTCTTTGCCAGGGAAAGTGTGTCCTCGGGCTTTAGAGAATTTAGACGGCCTAAAATTAATTTCTTGGCAAGAGACTACACAGATTTAATTCGATTTGGAGACTACCCAAGACATGAACCACCTCTGACAAAAAGCTTGACAAACACCCAGTTACAGCTTATCGTAAGGGGTGATGAAACTAACCCTCTGTTGAAAAAGTACCCATGTCATTCACAAGCTGTGGAAAGACATGTCAAACTTGTAACAGAAGCATCAGCTTCTGTCTATGGCCAGGAAAATAGAGATGATTTTATAAAGGCAAGAATTGCTTCAAGATCAAACATGCCTACATTTGAGTCAAAATGCAAATACTAATGTCAATAAACTACATGTAAAAACTAATGGAAGGGAGGTTAGGCTGGGCATGATTTGGAATTCGACCTGCAGCCACCTCCTCGTGGTGAATTCTGGGTGATTTGCCTTGTAAACTATCATGGCAAGTCAGCAAAGAACTGTAGTTTACTATAAGGAGTATCGGAAAAAATCACCAAAACTTTAAGTGACTTGTGGAACCTCAAAATATTTATATAAAAGCTTGAAACTTTGTCATGATACTTCCTATGTAGGTTCACAAACTTTCGTAATACAGGGTAAATTAAACTTCCCCCAAATATTTTTTCAAGCAAAAACGACCCGGCCTACTGTATAAGTAGCTAAAATTGGCTCCGAGATAAATTGAAAGAACCTTATTCATCGCTTTAGTAGAAGAATTATTAAAAATTAATTTTACCCAACACTTGTATCTTACCTTCAATCAAATTTTTATCTATTTGATAAGTATAATTTCTATCGAACTTTTATGTTGCTTTAGAGAAAATTATTTTTAAGCCAAATAGTAGGTAATTTCTGTAGTTTTTAAGTTAGGTTAGGTAAGTTAAGTCAGGCCATGACGTGGTCGATTATGACTTTTTTAATTATACGGGGTGTCAGGAAATGATTGCCCCCCCATGTAGAGCAAAAACTAGAAGAGATAGATAAAAACCGGCGAGACCACTTGAAGGAGCGTTAAAATCTGAATAAAAACCATTATATTCTATTCCTGTGATTTTAATTCTTACCATTTTTTTCCCCACAGAAACCATGGCATCATCTATTTTGAACGATTCAGAGAAAAAGCGAGTTCTTGACCGCATTCGAGCTGTCACATTTCGTGAAGCAAAGGAAGCTGGTGCAACTTTCAAACTCGACACTGGGTGGCTGAGAGATTAAAAAGATCAGAAGACTTTGTCAAAAGGAATTGGAATAAGAATCCTGAAGATTGTGAAACAGAATTTCGAGGAGGAAGACCGGAGAAATTATCTCAAGAATCGAAAGACATTGTGCTTGCTGCATCACGGCGCCGAAAGAAGAGCTGCTCTGAGGTAGCGAAAGAGATACTTATCCGTCGTAGTAAGATAGTCAATCAGCAACTTGTGCATCAATTTCGAGTTCGCCAAGGCTTGAGTGCTTGGCATGAAATAGCTAAGCCACGGAAGAGTGATCTTAATATTGAAGATCGGCTATGGTTTTGTGATTATCTTGAGGAATGGACGGAAGACGATTTCCTTCACTTGGTTGTCAGCGATGAATTCTTCGTTTATGGAAAACCAAATTTTCAGAATGATCGGGTTTGGGCAACAACTCCTGATGAAGTCTCAGACGACCAGAAGTATCGAGAAATAGTAAAAAATCCAGCATGTGTGGGTGTTTTCATTATGTTCTCTATTCGGAAGCTCATCTTGGTTATCAAACCAAGAGGAACCAGTTGGGATGGGCCTTATTTTCGAAATGTAATTTTAGCCCAACATGTAATTCCGTTTTCGAAAGACCCCGAGTGTGTTTTGGATGTTGAACAGGCAACCTTTCTTCACGACAAAGCCCCCTGTATGAAAGCACTTGCGACTCAACAACTGCTTAAGGACAATAACATTGATTTTTTCGGAAATAATGAATGGCCTGGCAATTCTCCCGATCTTAATGTCTGTGAACATGTCGGATCCATCATGAAGGATCGGGTGGAGTCCTTAATGCTGGAACAACCCATTCGGAATCGCTATTCAACAGAAATTATGACTGCAAAGATCAACGAAGTCCTTGAAGAAATGAGTCATGATACCGATCTCTTTGAGACACTTCTGGGATCATACCCCCGTCGATTAATGGCCGTCAGAGCTGCAAATGGGGGCAACACCCGATATTAAAACAAATGTTTTTTATTCAAAATTAAACGCTCTTTCGCGTGGTTTTGTCTGTTTTTTTCTATTCCTTTCAGTTTCTTCTGTAGAGGGGGGGGCAATCATTTCTTGATACCCTTTAGATGCCAGCTGTTCTCCCAAAATGTTCTTATTTCTAAATAAATGTTCTAAGCTTAAAAAGAGGAATCTAAACATAAAGACAAGCGCAAGAGATTCGTAAAACATACGAGTTTATTGGCCTTAATTAAACAACATTTTCAGTGTAATCGCAATTTTTTTTAACACAATATTCCACCTTACCCAAATGTTTGACATAATTTTTGGAAATATCTCAGCTGGGATTTTGTTGATTATCTCATAGCCTTTGGTCTTTAGGTCTTTAAGTGTCCTGGGCATAGTAGAATAAATCCCGTCTTTTATGTAACTCACACAAAAAAAGTGAGGGAGTGTGAGGTCTGGTTAGGCTGGGGGGGGCCATTCCACTGGCTCATGAAAGGAGATTAGTCTTCCGGAAAAATGGTTTCTCAAAAAATTTCGAGTTTCACAATCAGTGTGGAGGTGGTCCATCCTGCTAAAGACAAAAAATTTAGATTTCCTTCACCCTTTTAAGGACAATTCCTGCAGTATGTGCAGTCACTCTGTCACCAAAAAGTATAGGTTTTATTGTTATTCAAAACTAAATATTTTAGTAACTAGTCACTGAAATTATTCACTTTTTGGGTTCCTTTTCCGACAGCTAAATGGCACCTATATAAATATGTTGAAATATTTATAGAAACAAGGCACTGTAGTATAATTTATATTATTATTTCTGATGGGACTTTAAAGTATCATCCGTCATGAAAGGTTTAAAGACTATAGCCAAGTAAGGCCTTCTTTGGCCTGCTTTAAGTGTGAAATGGCAGAAGAACAGTTTTAATATGCAATATTTATTAGTTATTAAGTAATGAAAGATTACAAAAGTATAGGTATATGCATTTAGGTATACAAGGAATAAAAAATCCAAGGAGGAAAGTCAACATATAATATACATCCAATGTATATATACAGTCAGAGTGGCCCATAAGTCCCAATCAGTTATAATTAAAACGAAAATCCATCTTGCGGATTTGGAAAAAGTGTATATGTACTGCATAAACGGTATATATATTTTTTTAAATAACACTAGGCAACAAATTTCAACTTTTTTTTTGTTACAGATACGTGAACTACTGATTCCTACTAAAGCGCTGATGCTGATTTCAGATCTGATATCAAAATTTCTCTATCACGTCCAGATTTTGTGTAACCGAAAACCCCTATTTTTCATTTTTTTTTTTCTCACCCGCTTCTATTACGAAAGCCGTCTAAGCTACTTTTCCGTGCCACGTTTTATGTTAAGCATACCTAAATAATTAGTGAACAGGGATGTCTTTCCTCCTTTATTCTGGCTTAAGACAGACAGCGGACTTCCGCTGGCGGAGTTACCACCCCTGCGCCCAACCATCCACCCAAAGCGCGTTAGTATTTTGTTGTTACTACTGAAAGGCAAATTCCTGTTCTTAAGTGAAACTTTGGTGTGTCCTCTTCCTTTGTCGCTTGTAGGATGACGAGCTCTCCTTCTGCAGGAACCAACAATAATCTCCCATCATATTTGGGTTGAAATTACCTTGGTATCTGTTTTCCATAACTGAGATCTGTTGGTGGAAGCGCTCACCATGCTCGTCACTTACAGCCCCAAGGTTGGCCGGGAAGAAGTCAAGATGAGAATGTAAAAAATGAATTTTCAAAGACATTCTGCATCCCATTATTTCATAAGATTTAAGCATGTTTTTCTACGAGTTTACGGTGGTTTTCAGCTTTGTGGTTTCCAAGAAAATTTTTGACAACTTCAACGAAAGATGTCCATGCTCCTAGTTCATTCTCATTTAGGTTAGATGGAAACGATGAGTCGTGGATGACACTGCGGATCTGTGGTCCAGTGAAAACTCCAGCTTCTAGCTTAGCATCTGTCAATATTCCTTTGAATTTATCCTTTAATATTGGAAACCACTACCTTGATGATCCATACCTTTCACCGAAATTTTTCATAAGGCCAAGTTTAATGTGAAGTGGTGGAAGATGTACTTTCTGAGGGTCAATAAGTGCTGGGTGTTTCACATTGTATTTACCAACAACATGTTCAGTTCTAGATGGCCAATCATGTTTTTTGTAGTGGTTCTTGTCATCTCTGCTGTTCCATAGACACAAAAAGCACATATGCTTTGTGTAGCCCAACTGTAACCCAAGAAGTAATGATACAACTTTAAGGTCGCCACAAATATTCCATGTGTGGTCCTTATATTTGATGAGTCTTAGCAGCAGTTTCATCGATTCATAAGTCTCATTAAGGCCAGTGGCATGTGCTACAGGTATTGAAGGTTTTTCATTGCCGTTGTGCAGTAATACAGCTTTAAGGCTAGCTTTACTAGAGTCAATGAACAGTCTCCATTCTTTTGGATCATAGCGACAGCCAATCCCTTGCATCAGACCACTGATATCGTGGCAGAAACAAACGTTTTCTTCCTGTAAGTAAAATGATGAAAACTGCAAATGGCGATGGCGGAAATGGGAAACTTTGGTGTTTGGTTGGAGAAGATTAAATTCTTGAAGTCTTGAACCAAGCAACTCTGCCTTTTCTTTTGGTAATTCCAAATCGCGCACTAAGTCATTTAACTCCGCTTGACTTAACAAATGTGGGGAAATATTTGCATCTGGAACATATATGCCATCTTTCCCTGTTTCTATATCACTAGCAGAATCTTCAGATGAACTGCTGTCTGTTATCGTTGCTGGTGGAACTGGTGGTGGATTTGTTTCATCATGTGGTACTGGTACGTGATCTTTGATTTGTTTTTCTTTGTGAAACCAGCAATCTTTGTCAAACAAAAATAACAATCATTGAAGTGATTTTTCGGCTCACGCCAAACCATGGGGACTGAGAACGGCATAGCTTTTCTTTTACCATTCATCCAAGCTATTAACATTGCATTGCACTGTGCACAGCAAATATGTGGTGCCCAGTCCCTCTGTTGGTCTCCTAACTTAGTCAAAATAACACTTGTAGGCAAGTTTAATCTTTGTTGTTATGTTTCTACGTTGTGGCTTAGGTGTATATTGTCCACAGACAAAGCAGAAGTTGTCTGGGTGATTTACACAAGCACGTCTATTTGATGCCATTTTGAATTACCATACAATATCTGAAAAAACGTAGAAAGTAATTATTACGATGTGCAAAATAAAAAGAAATACACACGGTAGTACAAAACAAATGCTATAAAAAACACAAGTCACCACAACCTGTCACTTGCTCATCAGCAGAGAGCTTCAACAACCGTTCTGCTTGACTGTCACGTAGCGACTGACCGTTGGGCCGTTGCCCGTTACTATGCTCTTGACTCAGTGTTGCCAACTCGGGATAAATTTTATTTATCAAAATTGTTCGAATTTGTATATAGTTGGCAAAAAAAATTGCTTTAACCTTGAAAAGCAAGTTTCATATTACTGGCATTAAGCCGATTAAAACCAAAATCTGGACGTGGTAGAAAATTTTACTAAAAGTGATTTGCATTTTACACAAAATCTAGACGTGATAGAAAAAATCTAATTATAGATTTGAAATCAGCATACCGAAATTAGCTAGGAGCACCTATTTGGTCTTCTGTAACAAAATCTTTGTTGCCTAGTGTAATCAATAAATATTTCTAAACTTATTATTAAACTTTTATTTTGTTTAGTTTTTGTATTTTCGCTTTAATTATAACCGATTGGGACTTATGGGCCACCCTGTGTATATATATATATATATATATATGTGTGTGTGTGTGTGTGTGTGTGTGTGTGTGTGTGTGTATATATACACAGTACTGTGAAAAAGTATGAGTCCACTGTCAATCTGATAACTATTAGATAATCTGTCATATGAAAATTAGTTTTGATACTAAAATACATATTAACTAGAACCTCTGGTTCATATTAACGTATAACTAAGTTATTACTAAAGTGTATAAAGTTGTATTAGCTGGATGACCCTCTAGTCTGCATAATTTGGACTTGAAGGTTGACTTATTATATTACTTATAACCAGTGGTGGGCACCGTTAACCTAAAGGTTAACTTCGATAACGATAATCCGTTAACCCCAATTTTTAACTCCGATAACGATAATCCGATAATTTTACTACAAAGTTAACGGAAGTTAACGATAATCCGTTAACGATAACTATTTCTTTACTAACATTTAAAAAAATCAAGGAAAAAAGCTTTAAAACCCATAGAAAATGTTTATTTATGCAAAATCCAACAATAAATAAGTATTTAACTGTATTTTTATCAAGTTTTGCAATTTTTTTGCTTAATAACTTTTTTTTTATTTTTAATAAAAAATGTACTGATTACATGTTTTGAAACCCTTGTAACCACTAACCATTAACTAAATTTTAATTTAGCAGAGAATTATTATGGCGGGAACTGAAAGGTAAAATTAAATTTTAGGCACATTTATTAAAGACTATGACACAATGTGCTGGTTGCCCTTCAGAAAGACCAACTTCTCAAAGTTAGGCCCAACTGCCAGTCTTGACCTCTTGGGCCTCAGGATGTCCTTGCCGAGAGAGAAGAGCCGTTCCACTGCGGCAGAGGAAGGAATTGGCAGACTGAAGTTATGGCGGTTTGAATTCATTCGCGGAGCGGTGATCTTCCGTGAATGACTCCTCGCAGTTAACGTGTTAACGGACTTTAACAGACTAAATATCGAGTTATCGGAAGTTAACTGGTCCGATAACGATAAATGGAAATTAACTTCCATTAATAGTCCGTTAAAAAAGTTAACTTCGTTAATTAACTGTTATCGGATTAACGCTTTAGTGCCCAACACTGCTTATAACGCATGTGTTTAAAGATCTAGCGAACTATTGATGATGGATCTGCAGTAAATGCTCCTAAGCTATTGTTATATCAGTATTTACAATTAAAAGTATTGATACGGGGCTCCAATAAACCTTAGCCCCCCCGCCCATGGCCTAAACCATTAGAGGTACAGTAAAACTAAACATACCTTACAAAGAGAATTTAATCCTGCATTTAATGAGAAACAATTAAAACTTGGTGTTCCTGCCATTGGCTTCCAAGACAGCCTGAATTCGCTTTGGGTAGCTTGCCAAAAGTGACGTGAATAGATCTTGCTCGTTACGCAAATTTGCTAAAACAGTTTCAATGTGTTGCGTCATTGTCCTTCGAAAATCGATTTGCTGCAGGTTCTTGAAACAAGAGACATTCAACCTTGTCCTTTATAATTGATCCAATGTGTTCACAGACGTTCAGGTCAGGAGAATTTCCTGGCCATTCTTCATTTCCAAAGAAATCGAACTCATGGTTCCGCAACAACTGTTGAGTAGCTAATGCCTTAAAGCAGGGGGGCCTTATCGTGCAGAAGTGTGACCTGATCGACATCCATAACATTGTTTGGGTTTCTTAGAAAAGGAATGACATGCTGGGATAGAATAATATCACGAAAATACTGTCCATCCCAACTCTGACCATTTGGCTTCAGCACCCACATGAGCTTCTTTGCAGTGAACAAAACAAACACAGCAACACATTCTGGACTGTTTAATAATTCGCGATAATGTTCACTGTCATCGATTTCATCTGGTGTTGTGGCCCACACTCGATCATTTTGGTAGTTAGGCCGATGTGTTACGTAAACAAAAAATTCATCGGAGACAGCTAAATGCATGAAATCATCCACATCTCAATCTTCAAGATAATGGGCAAACCACATTCTGTCATCGATGTTAAGTTAAGTTTTTCTTGGCTTTGGAAGTTCATGCCAAGGCTCTAAACCTTGCCTATGACGGTACAGTCGAATGATCTCACCACTAACGATCTTTCCTCTCAACACTTCGATCTCTCTAGAAAGTTTAGCACAGCTGTTTTTCCGCTTACGCGTACCGCTTTCAATGATGTCCTTTGTTTCCTGAGAAAGTGGCAAATTTGGGCGCCCAGATTTGGTTGTATCCATTTCACATTCAAAAGTTTTATTCCAATTTCTTTTGACGAAGTCCTCACTTCTTCGCAACTTTTTGGCAACCCATGAACGTGTTATAAAGGTGTCTCCAGCATCACGAGCTTCCCGAAATGTTATTGCTCGTATGCGATCTATCACACGTTGCCTCTCCGAATCACCAATTAATTGAGAAGCCATTATATTATCTCTTTATCAGCTAGAGTAATTTTAATACCTGCAATAAATAAAGAATTTTATATATTTTTATAATCACTAAAAACTATTTCGATATAAGTAAACATGTAAGCTGCAAATGGGGGGGGGGGGGGCTAAGGTTTTTTGGAACCCCTTATATTCACATAAATTCTGAAGAACAAATTTATCCAAAACGTTTCTCATTATAATCCTAATTCATGCTGTTTTTTTCTTTCACAGGCTTAAGAAATGACGAAAGGTACAATTTCTGATGAGATTAGATATATAATAATACATATGCATGGTGAGGGACTGAGTCAAAGAAAAATAAGTTAATCTACAGGTGTTTCCAAAACTGGTGTAAAAACAATCTTGGCTCATCAGAGATCAAATGGGACCCACAGTTGATCGTCCTGGATTAGAGTCCTTCTAAGCTTTCTCTATCTGATCCACAATATCTAAAGATTACTTCCCTTCGAGACAGACGCAAATCCAGCACTTCACTTGCAGCAGATCTCGAAAAAACAACAGGTGTCTCAGTTGATCCCTCTACTGTACGAAGGAAGCTTAATTCAGTTGGTCTCAGATGTCCAATACTTGTGTTCCAAAGCATATTTTCTTCTCTTCTCTTTATTTCTATTCCTTAAACGTGGCTTTTTCGCTGCAACACATCCTTTAAGACCTACTGAGTTAAGCTTCCTTCGTACAGTTAGGCGAGAATGGTCTAGAGCTGGATGCTTATATAAAAGATTGACTCTTCGAAATATCACGAACTTTGGTACAAAGGACTTGAGCGGTACAGGCCAGAGCTTGCCTACACTGTTCACCCTGAAGAATTGTACCTCTATATAATGAGCAACTGTCGTTACGACTTGGAAGATTATTTCAATTGCCACTATGCAGTGTGAAGAAGAGTTCACGATTGAAAAGCTCGGGACGGTAATATAACCTTTCGATTGGAAAGAAGTGTTTATAAACTTGTATTTAATAATGACGTGATGGCTAACGATGCCCTCTTTGTGCATGTTTTTGAGTGTATTCTAGCTGTGATTAATGATAACTTACCAACCGACTGTAAAGTGGGCACAAAAATAGTATTGAACAATATGAAGGCCATTTATATCGAGTACAGTTATCCCTATAACTTGAGCAGTGAAATAATATTAAAACGTATTTACGCGTAGTGCAAAGCAATAATGATGTGACTTTAGACTCGATTACTTGTGAGTTTAGTGTTTTAGTTAAGCGCAGTAGAACATAAAGTATTTTGATGTATATTTATTTTCAATATATTTAATTATTTAATATAATTGTGTGTATATACGTATATAGATATACATATAATATATATATATATATATTATATATATATATATATAATATATATATATATATATGTTAAACACAGACCGTGCATGGAACAAGGAACTCTTCTGGGAAAATTAAATCCACTATAGTCCGAATAAGTAATGGTAAATGACAAATACCATAGTTTTTCTTTTTCATGCTAGCCCGACGTGGGCAACGGGTCTCTCGCAAAGAGGTCCCATAAATATAGCTTCCCTCACCAGCTATCTGCAAAGCAGACAGGATCCAGCTTTGGGACATGGATCTAGGGTTTAAAGCAAGCCTAGTCCCACTACATTCAGAACCTCTATATAAGTAAAAGACTCGTTGCATTCACGTCGGATCCATGTCCCAAAGCTGGATCCTGTCTGCTTTGCAGATAGCTGGTGAGGGAAGCTATATTTATGGGACCTCTTTGCGAGAGACCCGTTGCCCACGTCGGGCTAGCATCATGAAAAAGAAAAACTATGGTATTTGTCATTTACCATTACTTATTCGGACTATAGTGGATTTAATTTTCCCAGAAGAGTTCCTTGTTCCATGCACGGTCTGTGTTTAACATATAAGTTTCTCAGGGGACCATTCTGAGTTTGTGTGTGTGTATATATATATATATATATTTCCTGTACTAATATGTTGATGATTATTTTTTGTTTTCTTCTTCTTCTTCCGCAGCTTATTATCCCATCTTTACATGGGGTCGCTGTTTTTGGTTCGTCTTCTCCACTCTCCTCTGTCGTATACCACGTCCTCCTCCAAGTCCTTCTCCCTGATGTCCGCCACCACACAGTCCCTCCATCTCGTCTTCGGTCTTCCTCTTCTTCTCCGTCCCGGCAACTCCATTTCCAGCACTCTGCGCCCCACATACTCCTCCTCTCTTCTCCTGACGTGTCCGTACCACCTCAGCCTGCCCTCCTGCACCTTCTTAGATGCTTCCGCCACCTTCACTGTTCCTCTTATATGCTCATTTCTGACTCTATCCCTCCTCGTCACTCCATACATCCATCTCAACATCTTCATTTCAGCCACATCGATTTTTCTTTCATTGCTCTTCTTCATTGGCACAGTCTCCATTCCATACATTGCCGGCCTCACCACTGTTTTGAATACCTTTCCCTTCAGTTTCACTGGGACCCTCTTATCACAGAGCACCCCTGATACGGCTCTCCAGTTCTTCCACCCCGACGGTATTCTCCAGTTTATATCTCTCTCTCTGCTCCCCCCTCTGCATCCACTGTTGACCCCAAGTATTTAAAATACTCTACCGTCTTAACACGCTCTCCACTCAATGTCACTTCCCCTCCTCGGTCCAGCTGCACATCACATCTCATATATTCGGTCTTCTTTCGGCTAATTCTCATCCCCCTACTTTCCAACGCCTCTCTCCAATTTTCCAACTGCTGCTCCACTTCCTCTTTCGTCTCCCCACTCAACACAACATCGTCTGCATACACCATGCACCACGGCGCCTCCCCTCTAATCCTGTCCGTCAACACATCGAATACCACATTGAAAAGGAAGGGGCTCAAAGCTGATCCTTGGTGCAGACCAACTTCCACCCCAAAGCTCTCTGACACACCCACGCTACTCCTCACCTTAGTTGTTACTCCCCTGTACATACCCTTGATCAGTTTAACATACTTCTCCGGTACCATCTTTTTCCTTAAGCATCTCCAAACTTCCTGCCGTGGTATCCTATCATATGCCTTCTCCAAGTCAATAAAAACCATGTGCAACGCCTTCTGCCCCTCTCTGTACCTCTCTGCCAACTGTTTCAATGCAAAAACTGCATCTGTCGTTCTCCTTCCCGGCATAAATCCAAACTGTTCCACTGACACTTCCGCTTCGTCTCTCAACCTACTCTCCACTATTCGCTCCCATATCTTCATTGTATGTGATATTAGCTTGATCCCTCTATAATTCGTGCAATCTTGTACATCTCCCTTCTCTTTGAATATAGGCACTATGATGCTGGTCCGCCACTCATCCGGAATCACCTCCTGGTCAAACAACTTCTGCATTAGATCCCACACCAGATCCACCCCTCATCTCCCAGTGCCTTCCATGCCTCGGCTGGTATCTCGTCTGGGCCAGTCGCTTTGTTATTTTTCATCCTATTCAGAGCACGACTCACTTCCATCCTCCCCATTTGTTCTGTCATAGCTACATTTGGTAATCCATCCTCATAGAAAGATCTTGGGTTTTCCTTATTTAATAATTCCTCAAAATATTCCTTCCATCTATCCTTTATCTCTTCATCTCTTTGCAGCACCGCCCCCTCCCTTCCCTTAATTTGTTTTACCTGTGTAAAGTATTTTGTCGCTCTATTTCTGCTCTTAGCCAATCTGTATATCTTCTTTTGTCCTTCACGATCCTCTAAATCCTCATACATCTGTCGATATGCCTCCGCCTTTGCTCTCGCCACTGCTCTCTTTGCCTGTTTCTTTGCTTCTTTATATACCACCTTACACTCTTCACTCCTCGATTCTTCCCATAACTTCTTAGTTTCTCTCTTACTTCGTAGTGCTCTTTGGATCTCATCACTCCACCACCATCCTTCCTTATCTTCCCACACTTTACCTGATGTTTCCCCCAATATGTCTCTACCTGCCGTTCTCATGACATTCGCATTATGTACCCACCAATCCTGTACATTCTGTTCATCAACATAGATTTCACTCAACACTCTCTCTCTAAATTCCCGTTTCTTCCCCTCCTCTCAGTTTGTACCACCTAATTCTCTCACTGTTGTTCCTCGGGTCTTTCTTCCTCTTTTCAACATCACATCCATGACTACCAACCGGTGTTGTGGCGTCACATGGTCTCCTGGAATAACTTTGCAGTCCCTCACCTCGGCCAATTGCGCCCTCCTATACAGTATGAAATCAATTTGCGATGTTCTGCCTCCACTCTTGTACGTAGTAACATGCTCCTCCCTCTTTCTGAAAAACGTATTTACAATCGCTAGATCAAACGATACAGCCATATCCAACACTCTCTCACCGTCCACGTTTGCCTCTCCATAGCCATGACCACCGTGCACTCTGACCACTCCATCGTTATGATCACCAACGTGTCCATTCATATCCCCGCCCAACACCACTCGTTCGTCCTCGGCAATACTCTCCATTTCTTCCTCCAATAACCTCCAGAATGCTTCCTTAACGTCGTCCGGACATCCACTTTGGGGTGCGTATGCACTGATTATATTGAGTACATGTTCCCCATAATTCATTCTCAAAGTCACCAGTCTATCTCCTCTTACTTCCACTATGCTCTCCTTCAATTCCTTCGCCAACACAATACCCACACCATTCCTTCCCTCAACCGACGCCCCACTGTAGAACAATTTATATCCCTCACTGAGTTCTCTTGCTTTGTTCCCCTTCCAGCGTGTTTCTTGTACACACAACACCCCAACTCTCCTCTTCTTCATCAACTCCACAATCTCTCTTCCTCTGCCAGTCATGCTTCCAACATTCAGCGTCACAATTCTCAGGTCCACCCGAGCTCGCTTCGTTAGCCGCACCCGCTCTTGGTGCGGTAGCCCTCGCCTCACCACAGAGGAATCGGGCGAGGTCTCTGTACGTCGCCTACGGGGTACGCCCTAGCCGTCATCGCATTTTCGTGTTGAAGACTCACCATTGTGCTTTTGGCTGAGTTTTTATGGCCGGATGCCTTTCCTGACGCCAACCCTCCCCATTTATCCGGACTTGGGACCGGCCGAGAACAAGGCTGGCTTGCCTTACCCTCGGGTTGGGTCTTAGGATTGTACGTTATTATTGTAAATTTCTTTTCAAGGTTTCTTATTATTCATACAAAAAAGATATGCCTTACTTCAGAACGCATTTTTCAGACTAATGAAAATTAGTTCTACTATTATGATTATTACTTGAGCTAAAATATATTTTATCTGCACAATTCACAATTATTTATGTCATAAAATGAAAATAACGTTCATGGTATTTTGTATCTCCAAAAAGTTTACTCTTCTTTCACGTACTTGACATGACGAAAATATTATTTCTTCTTTGATGTATTTTTTAATAAGCGACAAGATTAATTGTTACTGTACTGTAGCAAAATTTTTTTTTAAAAATTCAATATATTTAATTATTTAATATAACTGTATATATATATATATATATATATATATATATATTTCTCCTGTACTGTAATATTGATGGTTATACTATATCGTTTTGTATATTAGTATTTGTTATATTATATATATATATATATATATACATATATATTATATATATATATATATATATATATATATATATATATATATATATATATATATATTCCTCGTTCGTATTTCTTATGTTGCTATTATTTTTCATTTTATTTTTTGATCATGTATATTCCATCGTTTGCATAGGATTGTATATTTATTTTCTGTATATTTCGTGGAATTGATTCCAATAATTCGTCTAAATAAACAATGATGTAATGGTGTTTTATTTAATTCTTTTGGTTGAAAACGATATTATTTAATTATACGTATACCAAATGGCTGCCTTCTAAACCGACTGACGGATTTCTAAGCCAACTGTGAAAAATATCTGAATAGCGCAATCTAGCAGCTGAAAAGGTAATATATACACCTGCCTTCTAGGTATTCTACGTCAACTGGCTGGTTAAGCCAACTAGTGGAATAAGCCAACTGGCGGATTATGCCAACTGGCGGAAAGACAACTGTCAAGAATATATGCTTTAATTAATTAAATAGCGCAATCTGTCAACTCAACCCTAATAATGTACACCTGAACAAGCCATTTACGCCTTCTAAGAAGCCTCCTAGATCAACTGGCGGATTAGGCCAACTGACTGATTAGGAACTTATAAGGCAGCGAGCGCTCGGATGAAGTTTCAGTATGCCTCTGGCAGGAGCCAGGCGAACACTCCTCTCTTTCTCCTCTCTCTTTCTTAGGTTAGGTATACCCCTTTGGGGGGTGAGGCCGTCCCACTTCTCCCCAAAAGAGGATAGGTGGACTCCCGCAGCATGCTGGGGGAGCTCCCCTTCATTGCAGCTTGAGGGATATCCCCTCCCCTTGTTGCATATCCCCCTCCCCCTTTGTTGCATAACCTCTTGCAACAGTTCTCCCTCTCCCCTTTGCTACATTGCTCAACATTTGCAATTGCATTGCACTCTAACCTTTTGCTTCTATACTACTTGGGTGGCCTAGTGGTTAAGACGCTTGGCTGCTGGTGGGGCGTGGTTCGGATTCCACGTTAAATTGAAGGTCTAAGGTTGAGTGAAAAGCTTGACTGAACAATTCGAGCGGAAGCAAACCAAAAGTTATATATTACAACTCAGAGTGGTTCCCTGAGAAACTTCTATGCTAAGACAGACCGTGCATGGAAAAAGGAACTCTTGTGAGAGAGATATGGAAAGTTACAGAGTTACAGACGAACAAAGACCCTAAGATCCACTTTAAGAAGGAAATAGAAAGTTAGGAATAGTAATGAAAAAACACTGAAAATTTACAACTTGTTTACACTTATAGATGTGTAAAGCTTTAACACAGAATAGTATTAATAGTAAAAGTATAGAGCAGACAAGGCTCTCTCCTTTCTCCGCCAGCCATTGCTGACAGAAAATAGTGGCCAAAGAAGATTTATAGAAATGTAGGAAAAAGCATTATGAGAAGAATAGCTTCAGAGTTCATTCACACCATGCGTATACTTATCTCGTGTACCCAGTTACGCATTAGATGGCAGCATATAATGAAGGATAGCATGAATACTAAACTACTAAAATAATCTATGCCATGCATTCTTTTAAGGAATTTTTATTTATTTATTATGTAAAAGAAGTTATCACTTCGTCGTTGCATCATTTTTCTGTAGCCTGCCAAAGCCACCGCACTGAAGACTTGTCATATATTGCGTCCGATTACTAAGATAATACTATACATTTCCATAAAAAACTTGCTGAATTTTTTAATTGAATAATTTTCCTTGATAAAACAAACAGAGCACTTTCATAATTTACAATGATATAAATAATTGCGAAACCGGACCACCCATTCCACCCAACCCGCCCCAAAACTTTATGCTTTACTAGTAGGCGAGTGTCTGAGCGTATTTTTTGGAATTAATTGTCTGTCATGTGTACTTGTATGTTTGTGCTAACTCTTTGAGTGTCGACGAGTTTCAAATTGGGTTTCCTGCCATGAAAGGTGTTTATGCGGCAAGAAATGTTTTGAGTCGTTCATATGATACTTCGCAGTGTTCTGCAACCACGAGAGTAGAGAATGTGTTTCGTGGGTGATCACCCGTTGTTGCTATTACGGCGAATTCAAGAGTCTCCCACTTAGAGGTGTTTATGAGGAAACTGATAAAAAATGAGTTGTTCGATGGTTGATCATGCTATGTGGGGCATAAAACAATTGGAGGAATCTCTCTAAAGGAGGGGGAAGACTAAGTGCAGAAGGGAATTTTAAACAAACATAAAGGAGCACTGGTCCAGAGGGGCCCCTCCAAATGGCCAGACCTAAATTTAAGAATTCTCCATGCAAAATGGGATATAATTATGTATAAGTTTTATTTATCTTGCGAAATTTGATGGACAATATTTAAAACAAGTTCCGTAAGACTTAAGTAACTTCCCTGGAGGTAAGTATCACTATTTAGTAGGTTTGATTCCAAGAGATCTCATCAAGCTTCCCATCATCTGAGAACTCCCAGTGCTCTGAAACTAGACCCGGCCAGCAAATCCTACTACATTTATTGAAAAAGGGAACATCACTACTTCTATATAAAACTATAAAAATTTCTCTAGCTACCTAAGTTAGATATTCCACGATTTAACTAAAAAGTACTAACATTCCTACACTATACGCTCAAGTAGCGTCCCTCCCTAAAATTGAAAATATCAATTCGGAGGTTTTGACGAGAGAGTTACAAGGAGTTACAAGGAAAAGTAGTACCTCAAAAGGCGTTGCGGCCCATACCGAGGAGGTACCAATGGCAACGGATGCCAGGGAAAAATTCATACACCCTCAAATAGTGTGCAAGATTTGGTCTAACCTTTTCTTGAACAGATCTACAGAAGAACTGTTCACAACTTCTGAAGGTAACCTGTTCCACGTGTCACAGATCTTATACGTAAAGTAATTCCCACACACACTAGTCCTAAACCGTTTCAAATCCAACTTCCAACCATTGTTGCGATTTGGGTTATCATTTAAAATAAACATGCTTCTAAAATCGACATCGTTGAACCCGCGTAAGAGCTTGAAAACCTCGATGAGTTGATCGCGCAGCCTCCGAGTTTCCAGCAAAAACAGTTCAGGGCGCGTAAGCATCGATTGTAGCCCATATGCCTAACGGAAGGGATTAACTTTGTGGCCCTTGCCTGCACTCGCTCCAGCCTCTCAATATCTTTCCTGAGGGTGGGCGACCAGAACTGCACAGCATACTCCAGGTGCGGCCGAACCAGAGAATTGTACAGCGCGAGCACAATCTCCTTGCTCCGAAATCGAAATTGTCTCCTGACATAACCCAACAACTTCTGGGTTTTCTTTTCCACCACTATGCATTGTTTGGTAAACTTTAGGTCTCTGCTAACTAGCAAACCAAATTCCTTTTCCAAATCAGTGGCCTCGATATTACTCCCCAACATGGAGTAGTCCGACTTGGGAGTGGCTTAACCAATGTGCATGACCTTGCATTTACCCAAGTTAAACGGCATTTGCCATTTTTCGGACCATTCTCCTATCCTACGTAGGTCCGCACGCAGTTGCTCGATCGATTCGAGCGTCCCAACATTGGCCCCAAACTTGGTGTCATCAGCGAATTTGGCGGTCAGACTAACGATGCCAGCTTCGATATCATTTATGTAGATGATAAACAACAGTGGCCCTCAAAACGGAACCCTGAGGAACCCAACGAGTGAACGAGGCCCAACCCGAACTAACCCCTTTAATTACAACCCGCTGCCGCCTATTCTTCAGCCAGTTTTCAATCCACCCACCTACTTCCCCGCCAATACTCAGCGCGCGCACTTTGGCCATTAGCCGGACGGTGAGTTACCTTATCAATGGCTTTCTCAAAGTCGAGATAAAGTATATCAATCGCCCTACTCTTATCATACTCACTCAACATGACGTGGAAAAACTCGAGCAAGTTCGTGAGACACGACCTATGCCGTCTAAATCCATGTTGGGAGTCCGGAAGCAGCTTGCAGGAATCCAAATGGTCAACGATCCTATCCGCTATTATCCCTCTAATAATTTACCTACAACCGAAGTGAGACTAATGGGACGATAATTCCCTGGACTTTCGTGATCCCCTTTCTTAAAGATAGGGGTCATGTTGGTTTTCTTCCAGTCACAGGCAACTCGCTCGTCTCCAACGATTTGTTGAAGACTGTAGCCAGGTGGGGAGCCACCTGGTCGCGCACCTCCCGCAACACTCTGGGGAGGAATTGATCTGGCCCAGGAGCCTTAAACGCGCTCAATTTGTCTATTCTATCGGCAATGACTGTCGCGGTACCCCGAAAACTATCCAGGCCAGCACCTTCGTTCCTGACACCTGGCTCGGGGATAACGCGGGTGTCCTCCCTGGTGAACACTCCCGAAAAGTACTCATTAAGCATATTAGCGATGTCCGCTTCGGAGGTCTGCAGAACGCCGCTGGGGTCCTTTAACGGACCTCTCATACTTCTATTGGGCTTTCTACTATTAACATAAGTGAAGAACTCCTTAGGGTTTCCCTTGCAGAGGCTTGCCACCCGTAGTTCTTCGTTACGTTTCGCTCGCCTAACCTTCGCCTTCACTTCTCTGCACAGGCAGACATACGACTCAGTGTGCTCATAGGAATGATTGGCCTTCGCCCTCCTATACGCAGCTTTCCTATTTCGGATAGCCGAAGGGATGTCATGACTGAACCACTTAGGCTGCGTTGAGGCAGGGGTGACCGGTTTTGAGGGTATGGCAGCAGACTGCAGCACCATAAACTCATCCCGGAATGCACTCCATACTTCCTCAACATCCCCACCGACCTCTAACCCCATCTCACCTACGCTATCCCGGAGGCCAACAAAGTCCGCCCGCCTTAGATCGAGCATACTGCCTCTTGAGTCACTACGCTTCACCCGAGGGACGCAGACACAGAACCTATTCAGACCGTGATCACTCCCGTCCAACGATTCGTCAACAGTGAGGCCAGTGACGAGGTTGTCTTCGGTCGTGAATACTAAGTCTAGAACGCTTTCGCCTCGTGTGGGCTCATTGACCCACTGAGTGAGGACGTTCTTATAGGCAAAGTCAACTAGCCTCCTCCCTTCAGCATCAGCAGTCCTGTCTTCCCACTTTATGCCGCTAGAGTTGAAGTCTCCTAAAACTACACACACCCTATCCCCTAGCAGGCTACGGAGTTCGGTGTACAGGGTTGTATCCTCCTCGAGGAGGAGATGCGGAGGTCTGTACACCAAGATTATTCTGTGGATCATGCCTCCCACGTTTAGATCGACGCCAAGCACCTCCCGTTCCGATCGGAAATGGCAGTCAAACGGCCTCAACGTGGCCCTCACGTATATTAGTACTCCTCCCCCCTCCCCACGGGTGCGGTCTTTGTGAAACATTCTATACCCGGGAATCTCGAATTCCCAAACGTAGTCCCTACGATCAGTATGAATCCAGGACTCGGTGATTGCAACGATATCCTGGTATTCTGATGCTAAGAGCGCCAGTAGCTCGCAAAACTTATTCCTAATCGACCCAGCATTAAAAAGCACTGCACGGAGGGAGCCTTCCCTATTCAGACCGCCCCCTAGCTCGACCCATTTCCTGAACAGCCAGCGCTGTCGGGAGTTGAAGAGCCCCTCACCAACGAGGGGGCAAGTTCAGCAGGAGGCTGAGCCCCCTCTAACGGGGAAGAAAGGTCATCCACTTGTACATAGACGCACCCTTCAGTTGAAGGTACGCCCGCCACTAGCTCAAGATCATCTCTCCCCGGTGGGGGCCTGTCATCAATCCCCGGGCTTGACTTCACCATACGGTATAGGTGCCGGTGAAGCAGCGTGCCTAGCACACCTTTACCCTTAACATTGAGGTGGACACCATCCCTCTGATACAGGTCCCACCTACCCGAAAACGCGTCGAACTGGTCAACAAACCTCACGTCCAGCGGGACGCACAAGTCTTGCACCCTCTCTTTGATGCCAATGACCTTACTGAGCGCGTGGTCACTGGCATTCATCCGCGGTAAAATACCCAGCTACATTCCCCTGTCTGACTTCAGTTTTAGACCCTCCGGAAGAGACATGATCTCGGTGATGAGCCCTTCTGTAAAACCTAGCCTACCGCCTTTGAGGAACAAGTCGTTGCCACCAGCGTGGACAACGATCGCAGTCCTCCGACTAGCCACGCGCAGCTTCTCTACCTCCTTCCTTAAGTGCGCCGTTCCCCGCCCAGGTAAGCACCTTACATTCCTCCTGTCCCGGTTTGCAGAAGGAAATACTTCTCCTGGCCCCTGATCTGCGAGTCCGCAATCAAAACGGTGTCTTCCTCTTTCGAGCACAGAAGACTAAAGCAGTTGGAGGTCCTGACAGGGGAAACCGGGGTCTCAGGCTTCAGCTTAGCAGCCTTCTTGCCCGAGACCTTTCTATACCCGTCGCTACCCATAGACGCACTTACCCCACCCGACCCACCCCGACGAGCAGCTACATCCTTCGGTTTCTTTGGGCCATCAGTAAGCCCATTCCCACCCTTTTTCTTTATCGGCCCCTTCTTTGTGCCCTCCTCGCCCTCCACCTTGCGCCGCGGTTCCGTGCGTTCCACATGGGTCGCTGGGATTCCTCACACTGATTTTGTACCGTGGCTCCCGGTTGCACCTCTACCCTTTCTCCGCGGTCCCGAGCTCTATCCAGTCCATCGCTAGACCGCCTTTCCATGGCAGCTATCTTATCAATGAGCTTCGGGGTGGAGGGCGCAGATGCGTCAGTGACCGCCGCACCTCCAACAGCCGATCTGGATGACTCGAGCCGCCGGACCCTCTCCTCTAGCTTCTCGTAAATCTGCATGAGTTCGCAAAAGCGGCACATGCTGGAGTGGTTGATCTTCTCGAAGCAAGCTTCTTTGAAGTTCGTCACCCACTGGTTTACTCCACACCTCGCACATTCAGCCTTCAGTTTCTGCGGTCCAATCATTGTAACTTTTTTTTTTCGAACTCTGAATACACTGAATAAATAAAGCGTTCAGCAATAAAAACGTTTTGACTAGTATATAAAAAAGGAGGGGGGGGGGGTGAATTCTTCCTGCGCGTAGACGCATCCGCCTATTTGCAAGTGACGTTCATCCCATCCAGAAGACTACACCTCTCGCTGCTGCCGCACCGACCAAGGGTCTCCCCACGGCCGGACAGTCCCAAACGTGTCGCAGCTACTAACTGAGAAACACTCGCGACGCAGGCGTCACGGATTTCCCGCCCCTTACTAAGTCTTACTAGTCACTCACAAGCGGACAGACTCTTAGAATCCAATGTTGAAGGGATATCCCACCAGACCCAGAGAGAGAGAGAGAGAGAGAGAGAGAGAGAGAGAGAGAGAGAGAGTTACGAGGAGTTACAAAGACAAGAGGAAGTTCAAAGACTTTCCATTCCACTCTGGGAGGTTCCTGTTATTAAATAAGTTTATTTTGTTTTCAACTGTTCTAGCAGTAGTAGAAAACTGGATGGAAAAATATAAGGCTCTTTCCCCACCCTCCGCTCCCTCCCTGCCAGATGCAGGTACGGGAAAAGGTTGAAGAAATACCTTGACCATGGAAAAGTAGCCAAGGAAATTTTACAGGAAAGTGGAGAATATATAAGATCGCTCTATAAGTACGCATGAGTAGGATGGGCGCAAAAAGTTAGAGTACAATGCAATGATGCAATGCTGCAATGAGTTGCAGTGCCATGCCAGGGCCAACCCATTGTCGCAAGGCCCGAGTGCCAAACCCAGGGTGCCACAAAAAAGGAAAGGGGGATGTGAACTCCCCCCAAGCAAGCCGGGGTTGTGACCACCTGACCTCTTTGGGGGAGGAGATGGGACGGCCTCACCCCGAAAAGGGGTACAGCTAACCTAAGAGAGAGAGGAAAGACCATCCAGTTTCCACGAGAGGTAGAAGCTCAATGAGTGGTCATGGTGGCAACACTTGACTTAAAACTCGAAATTCGCCAGTTGGCGTAGAAGCCAGTGCCTCCAGGCATTATCAGCTAGTTGGCACAGTACATACAACGCTTGAATAGCCAAGATGCACACATAAACGCATATAGGTCCCATATTATTACACACAACTGTATATGCGCATTTCTTTTTATTTCAAGAAAGACAAAAACACCCGAATTGTTCATTCTGACGAAGGTCAAACTTTTCACCCCACCCTAGACCTACAGTTTAACAGGGAATCCGGAACTACCCGAATTGTTCATTCTGACGATGGTCAAACTTTTCACTCCACCCTAGACCTACGGTTTAACGGGGAATTCAGCACCCCAGCATCTACCAACCAATTGTGCGCAAGCTAGGTGTGCTACGCATCTTATAATAAAAGAAATACACAGGGCTCTTTACACTGCACATTATTCCAACAACATGCGGAAGGATGTTCGTTTACCAAGCGCCGGTTGCAGTCACCGGGCCTCGAGCACGGGCACGATGCGGTTCTCGTTTTCGTACAATTTTTTTCATCCATCTTAATATTCATTCTTTGGATGTGAGAAATCTACAGGGTGTCCATAAATGATTACCCTGATTAAAGCATGCTATAACTTTTAAATAAACACTCGTATTCAAACAATTTTAATCATAAGTAGATAAACATACAAAGTTTTGATACATAGTTAATGAGGGTTAACTGTTGCAATTGCATCCGTAATGGGTTCTCTCAATGCTCTGATATCTGGAACAACTGTTGCATAAACCAAATCTTTAACATGACCCCAGAGAAAGAAATCCAGAGGGGTAATGTCTGGTGATCTTGGGGGCCATGGGATTGGCCCGTCCCTGCCAATCCATCGATTTGGAAATGTTGCGTCGAGAGTTTCACGAACAACATGCGCCCAATGAGAGAGTGCCCCATCTTGTTGGAAGATGACAGTCGGCTGCCTGTCCTGCAGCTGGGGGATGGCGTAATTGGTGAGCATATCCAGGTACACAGTTGCGGAAACAGTGTTCTCAGCGAAGAAGAAAGGACCAATTATCTGGTCATGCATTAGTCCACACCAGACATTGATCTTCGGACTGCCCCGAATATGCTCCCTTACGGCACGTGGGTTTTCCGATCCCCAAATACGCAAATTGTGTCTGTTGACTCTACCACTAAAATGAAACGTAGCTTCGTCTGAAAAGCAGACACGTAACAAGAAGTCATTATCCTCGTCAATGCTGTTCAAAATGTCAATAGCGAATTGTTCAAGTTTTGGACGGTCATCAGGCTTCAGTTCTTGAACAATTTGTACCTTGTAGGCATGTAACTTCAAACGTTTGTGTAACACCTTGTGCACCGTACACTTAGGTATCTTTAGTTGGCATGAAGCTTGTCTCACCGATTTCCTTGGTGACCGTGCGAAAGCAGTTTGAATGTTTTCCACCGTCCCATGGGAAACTGATGGTCTACCACTGCTCTTTCCTTTTTCCACGTTTCCAGTTCCCAAGAATTTTTTCATCCACGAATTAATTAACTTCACATCAGGTGGATTCTTTCCATACTTTGTTCTGAACCTTCGCTGAACACTGACAGGAGATTTTGTTTCTGCAAGCCACACAACACATTGTGCCTTCCCTGTCACAGACGCCATCTTAACTGAACAGCTACTACAGCGCCTAGCGGCGAATGCGGTAGACGAAACACACCAGCACAGAAACTCTATGCGTGTACGAGATCACCTGTAAAAAGAAAACGGATGTAAGATTCGTCATTAAAACATGAGAGCATACTGTTTTCAGGGTAAACACTTATGGACACCCTGTATATATTAAATTTCCCATATGAAAACAGCTTTAATAATACGCAGTAGATATACTAAAAACGTATATTAAATTTGGTAAATTATTCTCATAGAATAACATTCAGCAATGATTTCTATACACTTTTATTTTATTTTTATAAAGAAAATCCCACCAATTCAAAGTTAATTAACTGTTAATTTTTATAGAAAAAAGAGTAAAATACATTTACATTAAATTGTCTTCGCGTACACGTTACATTACGCTTCTAGCCATTATTTAAAATTAAAGAAAAATCTTAAAACGCATATCTTAAGCTAGTACACGGAGTTTTATTTCTAATCCACCATAAACTTTAAAACGAAGAGAATTGCCCCGATTTCAAAATTTATTTTCCAATCTCGCTAAGTCCCTCATATATATATATGTAAAGAACTACACTAATTATACTGTGTGTTGTTTGCAGTTAAAATATATATATATATACACACACACACACACACACACACACACATATATATATATAATATTAATATATATATATATATATATATATATATATATATATATTTATATATAAAAATATATATACCACAGGTAAGATAATAAAAGAGTTTATGATACGGCCATTCTCTCCATAACCCCACCACAATTAAATTTTAATTTATTTTCAGTTCTAGATGGTTGTAAAATCCCATATATATATATATATGAGAGACTGCCTCGATTTCCAAATTTGTCTCCCAGTCTCACTAAATCCCTCATATATATACACCACAGGCAAGGTAATAAAACAGATGTTTTCATATATATATATATATATATTATATATATTTAGGGTGATTCTTAGTTTTCGAAATTGCAAATTTCAGTTTCTCACCCCCTCAATATATTCCATTTGACAAAAAAATAAAATATACAAAATCTCAAGTAATTATAAATAATCTTATTGGTAGCGCACAGACTCAAATTTAGTTAATTATTGAAACATAAATATACGAATTTTTTATTAGCGTTCCATTATAAGTGCAAAAAACAGCAGTTAAAGAACAGCATAAACTAAAATAGACATTGACTACTGATTAATTAGAAACTAAATTGAACTAGACATTTTAGGACTGAAAGCATAGTAGATTTTGCCTAGTAGGGATGGCTGCTTATGAGGCACCCTTAAATATTAATTAATTTTAATAAAACTTCTTTGGTACACGTTTAATATTAATAGGAAAAAAATGCGGGGGTGAAACTCCGAAATCTTATATATTTAATTTTTCCTATATATATAAGAACCACCCAATCAACCAAAATTTGGGGGTCTCACCTCAGCATTTTTTTCCTGATACTTGACTCGCATCAACAAATGAGCGTTAGTTTAGGAAATATTGCACAAATTTGTGATAGATACGACATATCTGACCGGGCAGGTGCATCTTTGGCATCTGATGCCCTGCAAGATGTTGGTCTCATAGGAAAAGAGGTTTACCTCCATCGTATTCGACAGGAGTAAAATTAGAAGAGAAAGGACGAAAATACGGCTTAAAATGCAACAAGAAGATAATGAGGAACACTTAAAAGCTCTATATTTTGATGGAAGAAAAGATAAAACTTAATGTCATATCAAGCAAGGCAAAAAATATTATTACAAGTTGGTCATTGAAGAACACATAACTTTAGTAAGAGAACCAAGGTCTTGCTATGTTGGTCATATTGCACGTGTCTCTAGTACTACTCATGGTATTAAAGATTCGTTAATTCTGTTTTTCAGAAAATGTTGAAAACATTGATGAACTGCTGGCTATTGAATGTGATGGAACTCCTGTAAACACAGGAAGGCACAATGGAATTATTAGCCTCTTAGAATTGGCATTAGGTAGACATTTGCAGTGGCTAATATGTCAATTGCACGCTAACGAACTTCCACTTCGCCACTTGTTATAAAACATTGATGGGAGCACAACAGGACCTGATACCTTCTCTGGGACAATTGGCAAAGCACTGAAAAATTGTGAAGAACTTCCAGTTGCAGGGTTTGATAAAATTGAAGCTGATATACCATACATAGCAAATGAAGACTTAAGTACGGACCAGAAGTATTTGCTTGAAATCTGTAAAGCTGTGTGCTCAGGTAAATGTTCTCAGGATTTTTCTGCAAAAAATCCAGGAACTTTATCTCATGCAAGGGAGATAACTACAGCAAATCGAATTCTACGCTTATACATTGTTAAAGATAAACCATCAGAGAACATTTGAGCATTAGCAACATTTGTAATGAAAGTTTATGCTCCAATGTGGTTTACCATTAAGTCAAAATCTTCATGCACAGAAGGAGGAAGACATGTCTCGGAAACCACTTCAAGATCAAGATACCTTCCACTGGAGCTGAAAAACGTCGCGGATTCTTCAATATAACGTAACGCTTATTTAGTTCACCTAGAGAACATATTGCTCTCCATAATCATCGATGATTCGGAGCACATCAGAGAGCTGGCAATTCGAAGAAATGTGCTTGCAAGAAGCAAAATACAAAAGGAAATCCGAAAGTTTACAATACCAAAGCTGAACTTTGGAGCAAAAGATTACATTGATCTTATTAACTGGAAAGAAGAAGGGCGATTAAGTCGCCCGCTTTTGCAGCATTTAACGTAGAAGGAATTGAGAGAGCTCGCTTCCAAACAGTCAGGTTTTGGAGGCATACTTGGGGTGCCATGTTAGACACAGGCCGTAGAAAGATGTATTAAGCTAGTAACAAAAGCAGCAGCTACAGTTTGTGGAAAAGAAGGAAGGGATGGATTCATTCGAGTGAGATTGGAATCAAGAAACATAATGCCACATTTCAATACTAAATCACAACATAGATCGATAAGCAAGAAAAGGAATAAGACTTAGATAAAAGTCCATAATAAGGTTGGTTGATTGGGATGGGCTAGGCTGGAACTCTATGTGAGCTACCTCCATGTGGTGAGTTCTGTGTACTTTGTTTATATATATATATATATATATATATATATATATATATATATACATATAATACATACACAAAGCAGCGGAATGCTGCCAGAAATGTTCAAATTAGGAAGCGATTTTTTGCACTCGCTGGGGACCCTGAACAATTAATTCAAGGGACATGAAATTTTGAGTGAATATTGACAGTATCCCTTTGACAACATTTGTTGGTATTCCAATTCGATATTTGAAAAAAAAATGTTTGGTCCATTTTCACTCCACCCAATATCTATATCGGCACAATTGATTGGTAGATAAACTTGATATTTATTACGCGCTATTCTCTCGACACCATAAACTTTAAACCGAAACAAATTGCCCCGATTTCCAAATTTATCTTCCAATGTCGCTAAGTCCCTCATATGTATATGAAACAGTTGATATAATAAAATGGATGTTTATCATACTCCAATCACTCACTTTATCTCTCTCTCTCTCTCTCTATCTATCTATCTCTCTCTTTCTCTCTCTATCTCTCTCTCCGGGACGAGTTTATGGTGCTGCAGTCTGCTGCCATACCCTCAAAACCGGGCACCCTGCTTCAACGCAGCCTAAGTGGCTCAGTCGTGACATCGCTTCGGCTATCCGAAATAGGAAAGCTGCGTATGGGAGGGCGAAGGCCAATCATTTCCATGAGAACACAGAGGCGTATGTCTGCCTGTGTAGGGAAGTGAAGGCGAAGGTTAGGGTAGCGAAACGTAACGAAGAACTACAGGTGGCAAGCCTCTGCAAGGGGAACCCTAAGGAGTTCTTCAGTTATGTTAATGGTAGAAAGCCCATTAGAAGCATGACCGAAGGACCGAAGCGGCGTTCTGCGGACCTCCGACGCGGACATCGCTAATGTGCTTAATGAGTACTTTGTGGGAGTGTTCACCAGGGAGGACGCCCGCGTCATCCCCGAGAGAGGCGTCAAGCACGAAGGTGCTGGCCTGGATAGTGTTCGTTCTACACCGACAGTCGTTGCCGATAGAATAGACAAACTGAGCGCGTTTAATGCTCCTGGGCGGGAAGTGCACGAACAGGTGGCTCCCCACCTGGCTACAGTCTTAAACAAATCGTTGGAGACAGGCCAGGTGCCTGGTGAATGGAAGGAAGCCAACATAACCCCTATCTTTAAGAAAGGGGATCACGAAAGTTCAGGGAACTATCGTCCCATTGGTCTCACTTCGGTTTAGGTAAATTATAATTATTAGAGGGGATAATAGAGGATAGGGTCGTTGACCATTTGGATTCCTACAGGCTGCTTGGGGACTCCCAACATGGGTTTAGACGGCATAGATTGTGTCTCACCAATTTGTTCGAGTTTTTCCACGTCATGTTGAGTGAGTATGATAAGAGTAGGGCGATTGATATACTTTATTTCGACTTTGAGAACGCCTTTGATAAGGTACCTCACCGCCGGCTAATGGCCAATGTGCGCGCGCTGGGTACGGTGGGGAAGTAGGTAGTTGGATTGAAAACTGGCTAAAGAATAGGCGGCAGAGGGTTGTAATTAAAGGGGTTAGTTCGGGTTGGGCCTCGATCAAGTGGGGTTCCACAGGGTTCCGTTTTGGGGCCACTGCTGTTTATCATTTACATACAGTAAATGATATAGTCGGGTCGCCAAATTCGCTAATGACACCAAGCTTGGGGCCAGTGTTGGGACGCCCGAAGCGATCGAGCAACTGCGTGCGGCCCTACGTAGGATAGGAGAGTGGTCCGAAAAATGGAAAATGCCGTTTAACTTGGGTAAATGCAAAGTGATGCACATTGGCTAAGCGAATCCCAAGTCGGACTACTCCATGTTGGGGAGTAATATCGAGGCCACTGATTTGGAAAAGAGCTTTGGTGTGCTAATTAGCAGCGACCTTAAGTTTACGAAACAGTGCGTAGAGGGGGAAAAGAAAGCCCAGAAGCTGTTGCGTTATATCATGAGGCAATTTCAGTTTCGGAACAAGAAGACTGTGCTCTCTTTGTACATTTCCCTGGTGCGGCCGCACTTGCAGTATGCTGTGCAGTTCTGGTCGCCCTCCCTCAGGGAGGATCTACAGAAGCTAAGGCTAACAAAGACACTAAGATCCACTCTAAGGTTAGCCCGAGAGAAAGGAAAGAGTAGGGGGTTAAGAGAAGAGAAGAGAATAAGGGGTTAAGTAAGAAGCAACACCTATCACTCGAGGGTTAACATTCATTCAGAAAAAGAGAAAAAAGATTCACCATCATCATCCGCCGGCCACTGCCGACAAGTCAGAAAGTAGTCGGAGAGAATAGGAGAGGGGTGAAAGATGAAAAGAAGTAAAATAAGAACGCTTACAAACCATGCAACACAGTCTTAACTCACTGCCATACCATGCAAACTACAAACATGCAAGTAGAGAGAGTTACAGACATGCAAAGTAAGGAGAAAAAAAAAAAAAGAGTAGGTACAGTTAAACAAAAAGTGGGTTAGTTTACTCTACGAGCTACATCTACGTTCATGTTAGTCTAATTTTTTTTTTTTTTTTTTTTTAATTTTATTGCTGGCATCACACGCTGGCATGTCACAAGCTGGCATTCATCGTCAACAGACTCATCCTCGAGCACCACCACCAGAGCTCCTGTTGTTAACTTTCTTTTTTAATTTTAAACAACGTTAATATTTTTAAAATGTCTGTCAAGACGGTTCTTAAACATATTAACGCTGGTAGAATGAACGACTGACGCGGGAAGATTATTCCATTTATCAATTACTTTAAACGTAAAAATGTTTTTAGCGATATTAGTAATGAAACGTCTGCCACGCAACTTAAATCCGTTATTGCGAGTATTACTATTATCGAAAGTGAACAATTTGTCAAAATTTACGTTATCGATGTTATTAACGATTTTGAAAACTTCAATAAGCTCCCCCCTTAATCTTCTAGTTTCGAGTGAATACAGGTCTAACTCTTTAATCCTATCTTCATAAGGCTTATTGCGCAATGACGGAATAAGTTTCGTGGCACGACGCTGAACCCTTTCTAACCTATCAATATCCTCACGCAAGTACGGGCACCAAAACTGAACGGCATATTCTAAATGAGGCCTGACTAGGGACTTGTAAAGGGGCAATATAATATCCTTCGATTTAAATTCGAAATTACGCGCTATGAAGCCTAACATCCTATTAGCTTTTGCGCAAGACTCCAGGCACTGGTTCCTAACCTTTAAATCTTTAGTTACGCGTACGCCTAAATCTACTTCCTCGTCAACGCTCGCTAACTCCCTATCATCCATCGTGTATGCGTAATTATTTTTGCGAGAACCTATATGCAAAACTTTACATTTATCTACGTTAAATTGCATCTGCCACTTATCCGTCCACTCCATAATCCTATCTACATCGTCTTGGATCCTATTTCTATCGTCCTCGTTAACAACCTTACCGCCTATTTTAGTATCGTCCGCGAATTTTGACACGTTACTAGTCAATCCTACATCTATGTCGTTAATGTAAATTACGAATAGCAATGGGCCTAACACTGAACCCTGTGGGACACCGCTACCTACATCTAACCACCCCGATTCACTACCATTAACTACGACCCTCTGCCTCCTAGCACGAAGCCATTCTTCTAACCAGTTAGCTACCTGACCGTGTATACCGTGCGCTTTAACCTTCGCAATTAGTCTCCTATGCGGAACTGTATCGAACGCCTTTTTAAAATCTAAATAAATAACGTCAGCTGCTCTATGCCTATCGTATTCGCGCACTATTTCGTTATAAAATTCTAACAAATTAGTTAAACAAGACCTATGGCGTCGAAACCCATGCTGACTACTATTAATCAAACCCCTCCTTTCTAAGTGATCGATAATACGATCCCTAACTACGGATTCCAAAAGTTTACCGACAATTGACGTTAAGCTAATGGTCCTATAATTGCTAGCTACCGCGCGGTCGCCTTTTGTAAAAATAGGCGTGACGTTAGCTAATTTAAAGTCTTCAGGAATAATCCCCGTTTCGAGTGACTGATTAAAAATCTTCGCTAAGGGGCCTACGATAACGTCTTTCAAATCTTTCAAATGTCTGGGATAAAAAGCGTCAGGGCTTGGAGCCTTGCTAACTTTTAGCCTATTGATATAATGCGCAATCTCAGCCTCGTAAACAGTTGTTTCATCTAAAATAGTCTCGCTACTAAATGGAACGATATCGTCCACGTCGGGGACATTATTTACATCTTCTACGGTAAAAACTGTCGCAAAAAAGTTATTGAAAATACCCACCATCGCCTGAGCGTCAGAAGCCAAAGCGCCATTAACATCCACTAGAGGGCCTGTTATTTTTTACAGGCTTACGATTATTAACTTATTCAAAAAACTTTTTTGGATTATGTTTACTATCCGCAGCTATAAGTATCTCTAAATTACGCTTAGCATTCCTAACTGATCTTTTATCCTGACGTCTAAGCTCGATATATCTATTAAAGTTAGCTACCTGGCCATTGCGCTTACTAAGTCTATACGCTCTATTACGCTCGTTTATAAACTCTCCTATTTCCCTACTCCACCACTTCGGCCTACCGCGATTTTGAGCGCGCTTGGGCCTACGAGGAATAAACTCCCTTTCAATATTCCTAAAACTTTCTTTAAACGCCACCCAACGCAAATTTGTATCATTACCCATAAATAAGTTATCCCAGTCCACTACTCTCATCCTATCAGCAAAACTATCAAAATTAGCCCTACGAAAATCAGGGACTTCCACTATATTACTATCCTGAGTGTTTTCTATCAATAACTTAAACCTAAGAATTTGATGATCGCTACATCCTAAACTCTCGCCTACTTCTAAACCTTCGACTATATTCTCGCCGTTCGTCATCACCAAATCTAAGATATTATCACCGCGCGTTGGTTCGGTAACTATCTGTCGTAAAAAGTTATCGTCCATAAACTCAACCAATCTCAAACCCTCTTCATTACCCGTAAAATTCTCGTAATTAACATTAGGGCAGTTAAAGGCTGGAGCGAGTGCAGGCGAGGGCCACAAAGTTAATCCCTTCCGTTAGGCATATGGGCTACAATCGACGCTTACGCGCCCTGAACTTGTTTTCGCTGGAAACTCGGAGCTGCCGGTCAACTGATCGAGGTTTTCAAGCTCTTACGCGGGTTCAACGATGTCGATTTTAGAAGCATGTTTAGTTTAAATGATAACCCAACTCGCAACAATGGTTGGAATTTGGATTTTAAGCGGTTGAGGACTAGAATGTGTGGGAATTACTTTACGTATAAAATCTGTGACACGTGGAACAGGCTACCTTCAGAAGTTGTGAACAGTTCCTCTGTGGATCATTTCAAGAAAGGTTAGACCAAATCGTGCACACTATTTGAGGGTGTAGAAAGTTTTCCGTGGCACCCGTTGCCATTGGTACCTCCTCCGTATGGGCCGCAAGACCTTTTGAGGTACTTCTTTTCCTTGTACCTCCTTGTAACTCTCTCTCACTCTCTATCTGTCTCTCTCTATCTCTCTCTCTTTCTCTCGCTTTATTTTTCTCTCTCTCTCTCTCACTCTATCTCTCTCTCTACGAATCATTTCTGGAAGAAATCTATGGAATGGGTAAGTTATATCTGACACTCCCCAGAATTCACGGTTCAACCAATTACACCCTCAGTGGCCGGAGCCACAGGACCTCTAGTTGGTGTCTAGTCACGCTTACACGTTATGCGCCACTCAAATTTCACTGACGGCCAATAGGAAACTCGTAATTCGACTATTATGGGTATTTCAATTAGGATAGTGTATATAAAAGGAGGCCTTTTCATCTGGAATCCACACCAGTTTTATTTATCAGCGAGTAACTACAGAAATATATCAGTATGTACCAATCACAACAGCTTTACGGCTACCCGCAGTTGTTTGAAGATGGGGATTTCTATACAGGGGCTACACTTCATCTTTTCGCAGCCGAAGACCGGAACGCCCTACTTTCAATACAAAGCATTGCAGAAATTTGTGACGGCGAGAAAGAAAAAGCCAATGAAGACGGCATTGAAATGTGAGTAATTTATTTAATTTGTGATCCGGGTTATGTATACTTCGTTTTTTTCAGTGCCTATGTTATTTAATTTATAAAAAGCTATAATAAATGCGTTTTGAAAAACTAGTTTTTGATTTAAGCGGAATGCCGGGCTATATATATTTTTCGTTTCATTCAGTGCAAGTGTTAGAATTTATAAAAAGCTGTAAGAAAACGAAGTGAAAGGATATCTGCCCAGGGGTCGAGGCCCGGTGCAGGCAGACGATGCGTAGCACACCCAACTAATCTTCCTTCCTGATAACGTCATTTAGACAGTGAATTTTATTATTTGAAAGTGAAATTTTATTACACGCTTGTTACTGATAACTTAAAAATTTATAGGATGTTATACAGGTAGGATTTTAGAATTACTAAAAACTTTTAAGATTTGCCTGCGGTCCCGGGCTTGTTAGCCTTGCAGGCAGACGATCCGTAGCACACCCAGCTAATCTTCCTTCTTGATAACGTCAATTAGATAGTGAATTTTATTCTTTGAAAGTGAAATTTTATTACACGCTTATTACTGATAACTTAAACATTTATAGAAAGTTCAACAGGTAGGATTTTAGAATTACTAAAAACTTTTAAGATTTGCCTGCGTTCCCGGGCTCGTTACCCGGTGCTGGCAGATGATGCGTAGCGCATCCAGCTAATCTTACCTTTGAGCCCTGTTAGGATATCTGCTTTGTGACTATTATTTGCCCCGGGCGTCCTAATTGGCATTTTCTCTTATTGTAACTCTCTCTTTCTCTCTCTCTCTCTCTCTCTCTCTCTCTCTCTCTCTCTCTCTATATATATATATATATATATATATATATATATATATATGGATGTATGTGTTAACAACCCTGCTCGTTACTCGGTGCTGGTAGATGATGCGTAGCAGATCCAGCTAATCTTACTTTTGAAACCTGTCAGGATATCTGCTTTGTAATTATAATTTGCTCGGACGCCCTAATCGGCATTTTCTCTTATTGTAACTCATTAATTAAACTTTAATTTAATTTAACTTTAATTAAAAAAGATTCAGTATACACTAATCATGTTAATTTCTCCTTAAAGGACCGATGCGGAACTTGATCGTGTTATAGCTACTTTTCGCGACAGCTTTGATGAAAGGCAAGTAAATGACGACGATTTGGAGGCTTTATCGCGCAGCCAACCTAGTAACCTGAGTACCGAGGTCAAGGTATTGGCTCACATCCGGTCCAGCGAATGCCAGGTCATCGAGGAACTAATGTTAGTTTTTTTGTGGTTAAGAAAAAACATTTTATTTTCGTTCAATTTATTAAATGGTAGAAAGCAAAGTTTAGTACAATTCTGCTTACAGAACTAGCGTCTATTAAATAAGACTAACATTAATGGAGATATTTTACAGTTATAATTATATATTCACACACGTAAAACTTTACACAATATAGTTACAATTATATATACACACGTAAAACTTTGCTCACTACATCGAGTGCGTAAAAATGGGAACCTTTTTTTACCTGTCTGTATACCAATTCATCATTCATTTCAGTGACGCACAAATTGAATAATTTTTAAAAATTTATGAATCCCCACACGTGACATGTGCAGGAGAAATGAAAGACAGTACATGCCACACGTATTACTGAAATATCCTTGGAAACGGTAAGGATTCCAGACAATTTCAGGGACATGTAGCTGTTCGATAAATTGTACAACCACAGGGTCACTCCAGGGCTGAGTGCCGAGTGAATCAAAGTAGTACATTGTTTCCCTATTTTTAAAATAGATTGCAAACCAATGAATCCCCTTACGTCCAACAATGTCCGTGTTAACGATAAGACTACAACAATCTCTCAAAATTGGCAATCTCAATGCTTCATTCTTCGGAAACACACCGATAAATTGGGAGTGTGTGAATCGGTCACTCTTCATTACTCTCTGGAGTGTATTTGCGTCCATTTTAAAAGTCTGTGACAACGTTCCTGAAACGGTCGAGCTCTAATAGAGCTTGTGATTCGAGGTATACTAGTACACTAATAGGAGCGTCTATATGGTTGGCGAACTCCAATCTGACTGAGATGTTCCCACTTTGTTGTGGACTTAAGTATGTATTTACACTACCAGATAAGTCGGGGGTAATATCCAATGGGTAAAGGTTAAATTGACCGACAAATTCTTTCTGCGTTACGCCAATCCCAAGCTCGTCACTGCCACCGGCAATATGGGCCAGATTGCTATAAGCAAAGCCATTTACGTATAGTTATATTTTCAAGGCCGAAATTCTCCAATTTAAAGGCGCTCTTTTTATATTTTCCATTCGTCGAAGCGTGATCGTACATTCCATTTAATATCCTTTTAGGTAGAACTCCCAGGGCCACGTTTTCCAGCTGCTTCGAAGCCAACCCGGCGGGCACAGTATAGAGTTTGATCTCTACTCTGTTAATTGGGTATTTTACTGCTGCGTGTATTAAATTTTTTTCAATTTCTACATATTTCGGGCGAACTTAATTTCACTCGCCGTACGCGCAGATATGTTTCGAAGAAGTGAATCACAACGGGCTTTTCGCCCTCTTCTTGATCAGGTCCCAGATTTATGCAGATCTCAGGATTCGTGCGGGTGAGCTTTATCTTCATATCCACCACATTCATAAGCAGTTTCTCCTGGAATGTGAAATCTGTATGCAGACGTCCAAAACACTCGTATATCTTTTTAGAATTTTTAAATTTATCCTTCATACTACTTTCATCTTAGGTCTGATAATAGCACTCGGCAGTTAAAAAGGTATCCTTTGCTTCTTTTTAAAAGTTGAGGACATTTTCCAGGTAGGGTCGTAGGTGATAATAATCCGTTCCTGCAGAGATGTTACCCTGATTTAAATACACCTCACACTGTCTGAATATGGTGTGTAGAAAGTTGGTTTCAGGGTATGCAGAGTAATTATCATCGCAGTCCGTTCCATCTGAATGGGCTATACGCAGTTTAGTGTACATGTGCATAGAGCTTGGATCAAAAATCAAAAAAGTAATGGTCTGAGCTGGGTATCACGAATTCTATAGGGGCACTCGGTGAACTAATTGTGTTTAATGGGTTAATTGTAATTGTAAGTCGCTATGCTTGATAGAAACCTGTGTAGGGGGCATATCAAAGAGGGACAGTTCCGACTTACAGCATTGTCAGCTACACGAATGGATCGAACGTGCCATGACGATTCAGAAATAGTGCCACCTCTCTCGACAAGTAGTAATTAGCCTATGATTCCTGAGAGCAGTGTCCTCAGCTTATATCAGTTAAAAAAAATGATCAGCCATAGGCTTCATACGCTTAGAACACTTCTTTTTTGATATCCTTCTACGTTTAGCGCCAGGTGTTGGTAACCCCTTCTTCCGGACAGCCCTCTTCTTCTTTTTGCCACCACGCATTTTCCTATTTGCATCTTTGATGATTTCCTCCCGTGTACGTTTTAAATGTTTTTTAGAGCTTCTTTAGGTTTAGTTTCACCCATTGTGTCTTCTACCGCGTTAAAACCTGATTGTAACGCCTTCCTCCCGAGATATCTAACACCCTTCTTCAAGAATGGGACAGCCGTGCGTAGTATGGTTGAATCCAAGCCCACTCTCACGCTGATATCTTACCCCTCGATAGATTGTGAAAGGCCTTCGGTTCATTCCAACTGAATGCGACGAAAGTGTAGCTTCACTGTTAAGCTCCCATCACCGAATGGGAAATTTTTTCCCTCAATCGTTCTTATATATATTGAGATATTGGTTAATAGATTAGTCGCAACATTCACATAATGGGGCTTGTCAAACTCTTCTCTCTATGGTTGGGAATGTGTACAATGCGCAGCAGGCGCACCTGGGTGCCCCCCAACAAATTGATGCTCCAAGATATTGCTGTAAATATAGCACATGTCTGGGGATGGATAGCTTTCACCCAATTTCTCCAATTTCAACTGATACATTAAGCTGGACAAGTCATGTTGTACCTCGTGAAAGGTGTCTCTTTGGAGGGCTGCACTATATCAACACTCGGCCACAATTGTGAACAGCTCTTTGTCTTTAATATTTCTACTAAGCGTTGATTTTAACTTCAACGTGCGTGAAGATGTGTCTATGTTTACGACTTCAAGAAGTAAGTCGTTTGTTAGGTACGATTTTTCAAGACTCTTGTTTAACGATGACACAATGTCCGTGGCTGTGTCATAATGACCGATTCCTAGTGTTACATTTGTGCTATAGTACTGTACCTCACCGAATAGGACTGATCGCATAGTGTTGTCTAAGGTTATGCCTAATTTTTAACACTCATCGATTCTTCTAAGGATCAGAAATATGATCTGTTCATTTTCGAGTTAAAAATTTGGTGGCTAGTTGGAATTCATAAACACCAACTTTGTACGAATCACGTTCGAACTCAATGGGCCCATGGAGTTCTATTACAAAGTTGACCAGGGTGTTGTTAGGATGTACAGACAGAGAAGAAGAGGACGGGAGTGTGACATAAAAATGGTTAGGCGCCATGTTGCATACTATTTAAGCTTCATTCTTGCAGCAGCTTTTACACAGGTGTTGGAGGTTTCTGGGTACCCTGGTCATTTCACCAGGTACATTTTTCTCTTTAATGAACCTTTGCTGCCTAAAATTCTTTCAATTTTGAACACATTTTTTCCTAAATTAAAAGACACTTTCTGCAACTCCTCGCGATAAAAACCTCCTGCGATTTCCTCCCCATTCACATCTTGAACGTAATACATCATTATCTCGCCTTTAGGTCTCATAGGACTAACTTTAAAAATCTCACGTGTCCATCCTTCTCTAATCCCTTCGCGAATTTATTTCCCGAAAGAGCTAGCCTTATATAACACTGGTCAACACTCATTTTATTGCCAATCATATTAGAGTGATTTTGGGGTAACTTTGTGGTGCTGATTCCGAATATGACATCGGTTTTGCTAGATTGGCTCTAATTTATGAGATAATTGGTACCCCATTGAAACACGTAAAAATGCAAAAAATTTAATGTTCAGGCGGAGCCTACTTACAAATCGCATTGAAATTGTCTCAAATCATGCACAAGTAAACACATGAAATACATAATGGCATTTTATTCGGTCTCACCATCTAGAATGTTCCGGTAGTTTCCCATATGCACGCGTTATGGTTACGTTTCCTATTAATTGAGGGTATTCATTATCTCAAGAACTAGAGCCAAATCGGAAAAACTACTTTCATTTTGGAATTCAACAACCCCAAAATACCCTAAATTCGTACGAATTTCCTTGGCAACGAAAAAAAACATTTTTGTTGTTGACCTGTGTAATCATTGATTTTGAAATGTGTAGAGTGTGGTGACGGTGCTCCATCTCTTCTCACCTCTGGGCGCATACCTCTTTCTAAAACTTCGTTTGGTGTTATGCCAACCGTACGGTGGTGTGAACGGTTGTATGATGAGGCCAATCATCCCAGAATGTTTATATATCTGTATGTGTTTTTATGTGTAAAATAGCGATGCATGCGTTCCTTTATGGTACGTTGAACTCTTTCAGCTAAAGAGGCCTTACATATAGAATTGCTAGTGTAGTAACAGATATTAAACTCTGTCAGCATGTTCTGAAAAGCGCGGCCTATAAATTCTTTCCCCATATCCGTAAAAAAATAGCCAGGAACCCTGTTTTCTTTCAACATCAGCGTTTTCGTAGCTTTAGCAACTGTTTCAGGCGATTTATTTTTCAGATGAATTAGCCACAGATATCTAGACTCAGAATATATCTATTATGAATAGGATGTAGCGGTAGCCATCGTTATAAAGGGTGATCCAGAGAAATGGGACCCAAAAGAAACCCCTGTAACTCTTAAAGTATAAGTCCTTTTATAAAATCATACGCATCATTCGAAAGAGGATAGTTACAAGTTTGTACAGGACTGTATAGGTTTTGACAATACAAGACAAGATAAGATACAAAACAAAATAAAAGTGTTAGTTAAAACTAACCCTTCAAGATGACTGCATGGACTGTGGAACAGCTGCGTTTCATAACTGAGCAATATTATGAGCATGGAAGAAGTGTAGTTTCAGCTCAAAGATCTTTCAAGACAAATTTTCAGATGTCAAAATCACCTAAGAGCTGAAACTACACTTCTTCCATGCTCATAATATTGCTCAGTTATGAAACGCAGCTGTTCCACAGTCCATGCAGTCATCTTGAAGGGTTAGTTTTAACTAACACTTTTATTTTGTTTTGTATCTTATCTTGTCTTGTATTGTCAAGACCTATACAATCCTATACAAACTTGTAACTATCCTCTTTCGAATGATGCGTATGATTTTATAAAAGGACTTATACTTTAAGAGTTACAGGGGTTTCTTTTGGGTCCCATTTCTCTGGATCACCCTTTACAATGAATATCTTTGCATGTCTGTTAAATCCGCTTGCCAAATAGAGTCAATCGAAGCCGCGGTTGTCTTGGCCGTTTTAAACCTTTTTCTGACAGGCTTATGAAGTGTATAAGCATCCTGATCCCGCAAAAACCTCTCAACATCTTTTTTCCCTACTCCATCATTGTAAACACCTCTGTACAGCCTATTAACACCGTCATAGGAGGCTGGGTTAGAAATGTCATAAGAGCGTTTTCTTAATATGTTAGCCATTTGCGTATTTTAGAGACACGTGGATAAGATTGGCAGTTTGGTCTCTTCTTTCTCCTCTTCAGAGATGCTACTGTTGGCGTTGATGGCGTACTCAGTTGTGGCACATGAGAGACATGTTCCAAGTCTTTTAACCTATTCAGATTTCCTATCAATGTTTTGGGGACATTTATTTGTTGTAGTCTTTGCTTTAATATGCTTCCTTCCTGTTGGTGAGGGCCTGTCCCATTTTCTCACCATATCATGGACAATGTCGACGATATTCGATCCCTGTACCCTTGATCCTTCAACAATGACCTCGCCTGTATTGGTCCACTGTATGATGGGGTCCTCACTCAATAGATTATAAAGACTTAAGCCTTTATTCCTCAATGTATGTGGGAGACTGCTTTTTAATACATGCTCGATGTGTTGCGTTCCGTTATTCTTTGGTTGGTCATTTTTAACGTCGGACCCAGGCCCTATGTCGACTGTGCCTAATAACCACTGGGAGCTCTGTCGGATTCTTATAATCTTCGTACTCATGAAGAAATTTCTGCAGAGCCTCTTGGTACAAGATCCTTTTCTCATCAGGTGACTTTTCACTCTTTAATAGGGCTAACAAATGGCTTTCCATTCTTTTGAGCCTGCTTTTACGGGGTTCTACAACCGTGTCTGGATTCTTTGAACTTTGCAGTGAAGCATACACCTCGTGAGGAATCACTACCACTTTCTTCATCATATTAATCTTGTCAGTAAAGGTCCCAAAACTGAAAATAAGATGGGGAGGAATGATCCTCCTCTTTGTACAATAACTCGCTTTTTCTTCCCCACGTATTATTTTCTTGTAACGACGTAGGCGAGCCTTCTGAGGGGGTGTCATTGGCACATTACATTTTATGGAGTCGATATTTTTAACAAACATCCGTTGCAGTGCCCGGGGCAATCGATGATAGATTTTTATTAATTCATGGTATTCTTCAGCTTATTTGTCATTCTGGAATATATACTGTTTCAGAATCGTTTGGGAATATATTCGTTCTTAGAAGCACCCTAAATGTGTTTCGCGGGTGAAGGTCACAAAGCAAATATCCGTAACGCCGACTTGTAGCTTCTTCATAAACCTCCAAAAACTCCTTACGCTGATTCGGGAACATTTGCTTGGTTAATACCCCAATTTGTGACACATCTCTACGTTGCGCGAATAAGACTAGATATTGTGTATTTAACGACACATCGCGCATGTATCTATTTTTAGAAAATAGATTCTGATTGATGAAGAATACGCTTATGTTAAGATGGTGGGAGAACACTGTAAATGTCTCGGCATACGTTTTATCCATTTCCAGCATGAGATCGTCAATTACAATGACTGTATGCTCATTTCCCTTTAACGAATTAACGTCATATACACCTTTGTGGAACAAAATATCATCTTGGTACTCGTTAAACACTGATTGATACGTCGAATAACACCATATTACTTTATGCTCAAATCTTGAGAACATCTTCCCCCTTATCTTTAATGATTTTAAGCATAAACACAGTTTTACCATATCTGTAGGGCCAGATATAATACACGTTGAGGGGCTTGGAACCTGAATTTTTCTACAGCTTCTATCTCTAACACGTCACTCCCCGAAGTGGGTCATTTACAAAATATAACAAAATTTAAGTGCTGTTCCATATATTATTGTTTTGCTTCTTCCATAATCAATGAATGACGACGATGTACAGCCTCCCAACCCCATATTTCAGCCAAAACGTAGCAAAATGGGTAAAATTCAATAACAATATAATGGAAGGCATACATTTAATGAATACTTAAGCATATGATTCTTCATGAGCCCCATCAGTATCTCTACAGAGTTCGAATCTGTCAGCAGCATTGCGGAACACATTTTGGAGCATGACAGGGGTGATTTTTTAACTGCTGTTACGATACGAGCACATAAATCTTGCAGATCTGTAACCCTCGTTTGATAGATGTTTGATTTGATAAATCCCTATGCAAAGAAATCCAAGGGCGTTAGGTCAGGAGATCGAGCCGCCCAGGGCCTGTTGCCTCCACGTCCGATCCACAGATTTGGAAATTGTTCATTCGGTACTCCCGAACAATGTTTGCTTAATGACAAGGTGCCACATCTTGTTGAAAGACGACGGTGTTTAAAATGCCATCTGAATGAAGCTGGAAAATTTACGTGCTCGTATTGTAACAGCAATTACAAAAATAAACCCTGTCATGCTCCAAAATGTGTTCCGCAATGCTGCTGACAGATTCGAACTCTGTAGAGATATTGATGGTGCTCATGTAGAATCATATACTTAAGTATTCATTAAATGTATGCCTTCTATTATATTGTTATTGAATTTTACCCTTTTTGCTACGTTTTCACTGAAATAGAAAGGGACTTTATAAACATCCTGTATATAGACATCTTTGTCTCTTTCTCTCCTTTTTCCACCGCGAAAAACAGCGTTAGCTATTGTTTAATAACACTAAATAACTCCCACAGTAGTTAAATTGACATGATACATCTCGTCGACAAGTCATTCTGGAGTTTTCGAATAAATATCTCTTTTCAGTTCTCTGTAAATTCTCCATTAAAATTAAAAGTTTTTCGGGATAAACTACTGTTTTATCTGTCATCCAATCACGCAGGTGAACGTTTAGATCCACTAACCAGTGTTGGATCAACTCACACCTGCATCAAATTCAATACCGATGCTAAAGACTTTCAAACTACCTTTTCTGAATAATCCGTTGGAGTTTTTAGATAAGCACTGGCGCCACAAGGAGGCAATGAACACCTGTAACGGGATACGTGTCGATAAGAAATCTCAAAGAGTGTGTACAGAGAAGCGTAAACTTAATCCCCAATTAGCATTCTCTCTCTCTCTCTCTCTCTCTCTCTCTCTCTCTCTCCTTTCGATTTTTCATTCTTCGCATCGTCGGGAATGTACAGTTGCGCGAAAATGTATTCATGACCTCAGGCGAGCTTAAAGATCTACACAGACCTGATTGCAAAAGTACAGAGCAATTTGTTTTTACTCGAATTTTTTTAAAATTATTAACAATGGAGTCTGTGATAAATATAGACTGAAGTGCATGCAGTGCAAAGAGCGCTACAGTTAACCTAACCTAAACTAACCTGACTATTCGCCATTTTCAATCTGAAACAGATATAATACTTGGAAATCTGAAAGCCTTTGATAAGGTACCTCACCGCCGGCTAATGGCGAAAGTGCGCGCGCTGGGTATCGGTGGGGAAATAGGTAGGTGGATTGAAAACTGGCTGAGGAATAGGCGGCAGAGGGTGGTAATTAAAGAGGCTAGTTCGGGTTGGGCCTCGGTCACTAGTGGGGTTCCTCAGGGTTCCGTTTTGGGGCCACTGTTGTTTATCATTTACATAAATGATAACGACGGTGGCATCGTCAGTCGGATCGCCAAATTCGCTGATGACACCAAGCTTGGGGCCAATGTTGGGACGCCCGAAGCGATCGAGCAACTGCGTGCGGACCTAGGTAGGATAGGAGAGTGGTCCGAAAAATGATGCCGTTTAACTTGGGCAAATGCAAAGTGATGCACATTGGCTACGCCAATCCCAAGTCGGACTACTCGATGTTGGGTAGTAATATCGAGGTGACTGATTTAGAAAAGGACTTGGGTGTGCTAATTAGCAGCGACCTTAAGTTTACGAAACAGTGTGTAGAGGTGGAAAAGAAAGCCCAGAAACTATTGGGTTATATCAGGAGGCAATTTCAGTTTCGGAACAAGGAGATTGTGCTCTCACTGTACAATTCCCTTGTTCGGCCGCACCTGGAGTATGCTGTGCAGTTCTGGTCGCCCACCCTCAGGAAAGATATTGAGAGGCTGGAGCGAGTGCAGGCGACGGCCGCAAAGTTAATCCCTTCCGTTAGGCATATGGGTTACAATCGACGGTTACGCGCCCTGAACTTGTTTTCGCTTGAATCTCGGAGGCTGCGCGGTCAACTGATCGAAGTTTTCAAGCTCTTACGCGGGTTCAACGATATCGATTTTAGAAGTATGTTTAGTTTAAATGATAACCCAACTCGTAACAATGGTTGGTAGTTGGATTTGAAAAGGTTTAGGACTAGTGTGTGTGGGAATTACTTTACATATAAGATCTGTGACACATGGAACAGGTTACCTTCGGAAGTTGTGAACAGTTCCTGTGTGGATCAGTTCAAGAAAAGGTTAGACCAAATCTTGCACACTATTTGAGTGTGTAGAAAATTTTCCGTGGCACCCGTTGCCATTGGTACCTCCTCGGTATGGGCCGCAAGGCCTTTTGAGGTACTTCTTTTCCTTGTAACTCCTTGTAACTCTCTCTCTCTCTCTCTCTCTCTTCCTTTCTCCCTCTCCCTCTCTCTCTCTCTCTTCCTTTCTCCCTCTCTCTCTCTCAATTTCTCCCCCTCTTTGGTGACCAACTGATGGTGCTTAGCTGTACTGCTCTGAGGTGAGAAAGCTTTACTGCCCAGCTGGCTGCCAGGCCAGCGTAAAGTCTCGAGCGTAGCCTCTAGGTCTGGTGGGATATCCCTTGAATACTGGATTCTAAGAGTCTGGCCGCTTGTGAGTGACTAGTAAGACTTAGTAAGGGCTGCATCTCGCTCTCGCTCCTGGCTGGAAATCTGTGACGCCTGCGTCGCGAGTGTTTTTGAGTTGGTATCTGCGACACGTTTGGGACTGTCCGACCCTGGGGAGACCTTTGGTCGGTGCGGCAGCAGCGAGAGGTGTAGTCTTTTGGAAGGGATGAACGTCAATTGTAAATAGGTGGATGAGTCTACGCGCGGGAAGAATTCACCCCCCCCCTCCTTTTTTATATACTGGTCAGAACGTTTTTCATAGTTTTCATTGCTAGAACGCTTTATCTCATTCAGAGTATTCATAGTTCAAAGAAAGAAAAAAAAAGTTGCAATGACTGGAACGCAGAAACTGAAGGCTGAATGTGCGAGGTGTGAAGTAAACCAGTGGGTGACGAACTTCAAAGAAGCCTGCTTCGCGAAGATCAACCACTCCAGCATATGCCGCTTTTGCGAACTCATGCGGTTTTACGAGAAGCTAGAGGAGAGGGTCCGGCGGCTCGAGTCGTCCAGACCAGCTGTTGGGGGTGCTGCGATCACTGATAAGGCTGCGCCCTCCACCCCGGAGCTCATTGATAGGATAGCTGCCATGGAAAGGCGGTCCAGCGATGGACTGGACAGAGCTCGGGACTTCGGAGAGAGGGTAGAGGTGCAACCCGGGGCTAGGGTACAAAACCAGTGTGAAGAATCGCCAGCGACCCACGTGGAATGCACGGAACCGCGGCGCAAGGTGGAGGGCGTAAAAAAGGGGCTGATAGAGAAGGGGGGTCGATAGAGAAGGGTATGAAGGGGCCGATAAAGAAAAAGGGTGGGAAGGGGCCTACTGATGGCCCAAAGAAACCAAAGGATGTAGCTGCCGGTTGGGGTGGGTCGGGTAGTGTAACTGCGTCTATAGGTGGCGACGGGTATCGAAAGGTTTCGGGCAAGAAGGCTTCGAAGCCGAAGCATGAGACCACAGTTGCCCCTCTCAGGACCTCCAACCGCTTTAGTCTTCTGTGCTCGAAGGAGGAAGACACCGTTTCCATTGGGGACTCGCAGATCAGGGGCCAGGAGTACTTTGCTTCTGCAAACCGGGACGTGAGGAAGGTAAGGTGCTTACCTGGGCGGGGAACGGCGCACTTAAGGAAGGAGGTAGAGAATGTGTGCGTGGCTAGTCGGAGGACTGCGTTCGTTGTCCACGATGGTGGCAACGACCTGTTCCTCAAAGGCGGTATGGTAGGTCTTACAGAAGGGGTCATCACCGAGATCATGTCTCTTGCGGATGATCTAAAACTGAAGACAGACAGGGGAATGTTATTGAGTATTTTACCGCAAATGAATGCCAGTGACCACGCGCTCAGTAAGGTCATTGGCTTCAACGAGAGTGTGCAAGACTTGTGCGTCCCGCTGGGCGTGAGGTTTATTGACCCCTTCGACGCATTTTCGGTAGGTGGGACCTTTACCAGAGGGATGGTGTCCACCTCAATAACAAGGGTAAGGTGTGCTAGGCGCGCTGCTCTACCGGCACCTATACAGAATGGTGAGGTAGAGTCCGGGGAGAGATGACGGGCCCCCACCGGGGAGAGATGATGAGGAGCCGGTGGCGGATGTACCTTCAACTGAAGGGTGCGTCCAGGTACAGTTGGGCGATCCTCCTTCCACGTTGGAGGGGGCTCAGGCTCCTGCGGAAGTTGCCCCCTCGTTAGTGAGGGGCTCTTCAACTCCCGACAGCCTTGGCTGTTCGGGAAACGGGTCGTGCTAGGGGGCGGCTAGAATAGGCTTTTTAATGCTAGGTCGATTAGGAACAATTTTTGCGAGCTACGTGCGCTCTTAGCATCAGAATACCAGGATATCGTTGCTATCACCAAGTCCTGGATTCATACTGATCATAGGGACTACGTTGGGGAGTTCGAAATTCCCGGGTATAGAATGTTTCGCAAAGACCGCACCCGTGGGGAGGGGGGTGGGGAACTAATATACGTCAGGGACACGTTGAGTCCGGTTGACTGCCAGTTCCGGTCGGAACGGGAGCTGCTTGGCGTCGATCTGAATGTGGGAGGGACGAACTATAGGTTAATCTTGGTGTACAGACCTCCGCATCTCCTCCTCAAGGAGGATACAGCCCTGTACACCGAACTCCGTAGCCTGCTAGGTGATAGGTGTGTGTAGTTTTAGAAGACTTCAACTGTCGCGGCATAAAGTGGGAAGACAGGACTGCTGATGCTGAAGGGAGGAGGCTAGTTGACTTTGCTGATGAGAACTTCCTCACTCAATGGGTCAATGAGCCTACACGAGGCGAAAGCGTTCTAGACTTAGTATTCACGACCGAAGACAACCTAGTCACTGGCCTCACCGTTGACGAATCATTGGGTGGGAGTGATCACGGTCTTATTAGGTTCCGCGTGTGCTCCCTCGGGTGAAGCGTAGTAACTCGAGAGGCAGTAAGCTCGATCTCCGGCGGGCGGACTTTGTTAGCCTCAGGGATAGCGTAGGTGAGATGGGGTTAGAGGTTGGCGGCGATGTTGAGGGAGTGTGGAGTGCATTCCGGGACGAGTTTATGGTGCTGCAGTCTGCTGCCATACCGTCGAAACAGATCACCCCTGCTTCAACGCAGCCTAAGTGGTTCAATCGTGACATCGCTTCAGCTATCCGAAATAGGAAAGTAGCGTATAGGAGGGCGAAGGCCAATCGTTCTCATGAGAACACTGAAGCGTATGTCCACCTGTGTAGGGAAGTGAAGGCGAAGGTTAGGCTAGCGAAACGTAACGAAGAACTACGGGTGGCAAGCCTCTGCAAGGGGAACCCTTAGGAATTCTTCAGTTATGTTAATAGTAGAAAGCCCATTAGAAGGACCGAAGCGGCGTTCCGCGGACCTCCGACGCGGACATCGCAAATGTGCGTAATGAGTACTTTGCGGGAGTGTTCACCAGGGAGGACACCCGCATCATCCTCGAGCCAGGCGTGAGGGACGAAGGTACTGGCCTGGATAGTGTTCGATGTACCGCGACAGTCGTTGCCGATAGAATAGACAAACTGAGCGCGTTTAAGACTCCTGGGCCAGACCAGTTTCTCCCCAGAGTTTTGCGGGAGGTGCGCGACCAGGTGGCTCCCCACCTGGCTACAGTCTTCAACAAATCGTTGGAGACGGGCCAGGTGCCTGGTGACTGGAGGGAAGCCAACGTGACCCCTATCTTTAAGAAAGGGGATCACGAAAGTCCAGGGAACTATCGTCTCATTAGTCTCACTTCAGTTGTAGGTAAATTATTGGAGGGGATATTAGCGGATAGGATCGTTGACCATTTGGATTCCTACAAGCTGCTTGAGGACTCCCAACATGGATTTAGACGGCATAGGTCGTGTCTCACCAACTTGCTCAAGTTTTTCCACGTCATGTTGAGTGAGTATGATAAGAATAGGGCGACTGATATACTTTATGTCGACTTTCAGAAAGCCTTTGATAAGGTACCTCACTGCCGGCTAATGGCGAATGTGTGCGCGCTGGGTCGTGCCCAAAAGTTATTGAGTTATGCTCACTTGTTCCAAGACGATGTTTTTACCAGAGTAGCGATGTTGTACGAATACAAAGATGTATTCGCTGCAGATGTGTTCTGTCATAGTAGTTGTATAAAGAAGCATTTTGCAGCCTATGATCGCAGAATTGAGACGATTTTGGAAAACAGACAGCAAGAAAATGAAGTTATTGGTTCAACTGACATGGTTCAAGAAGCGTTTAATGATGATGTCTCAAAAATAGACTTCACAAGCTGTGGATACAGTGTCATCTACTTGAGACAAGAGATCAATAAAAAGCTGAACCAGGATGAATCTATCAGTAACTATTTGGTTAAGAGCCTGCTTATAGACAAATTTAAGGACACCATTTATTTTACATATCCTAGCAACAAAGGAAAATCCCAGATGGTTTATTCTTTCCAGATTGAGAGTGCAAGAATTGTTGATACTTTGCAAAAATCATCTGTCGAAAACGTTGCTAAGGACCTAAGGAAAGAGTTAAAAACTTACAGTTTTGGTTTACGCTCTAGCTATTGCGATCCAAACGATCTTGATCTACCCTTAAAACGCTTCCAAAATGAACGTCCTCCAGTATGGATGGAATTTCTTCAGCATTTGTTTTCCTCCCGGAATGTATCTTTGTGGTTCACATAGAGTTCCAGTTCCTCCAGTATTTGATCAAAACCATCCAATTCAAGCAGCAATGGATAATTTTGACACCTTGGAAAATACCTTGTCTGAAATTGGTTCGACACCGATACGCTGCTAGTTTTATTCCAAAATGCTCCATTAAGCTCTGCACCAACACAACAGCATACTTATAAGATCAGTGAAGCTCCAGAGTCAACCCTCCGCTTGGCAAGTTACAAAGCGTTCTTCCTTGTCAAGAAATTATCTCGATTGGACCAAGACATGAACGAGGTACAATAAGTCAAGATTTCCAAGTCTCTGAATACAAGGCAAACGATCATTTACTAGAGACTGTTAATCTCGACCATTTCCTGTGGTTTGTGATGCGATACAAACATTGCCCATTGCCGTGGTGCTGCACTGGGAAGATGCACCTAAGTGACGGTAACACTCTTTCTCAATCACATAAGCGGCCTTGACAGTTTTTGTCATTTTTGCCACTCTTTGCCACTTTTGCAAGATTTTGTCAACTTCATCATCAGAAATAATACATGATCTTATCTCACAGTCTTTTACAACATGCAAACCTAGGAGTTTTATAAAATTAACACTATTTTTTATATTTTGTCCATTTTTTCAAATATTCTACAACCATTTTTAATCATTGTAACCCAAAATTTAGACATTTGTACATGTTTTTGTGTTAGTAAATTTTAGTAGAGCTATTAATATCTAATTTCTTGACTATTTAGTTCGATAAGATTGGTTAGAGCTAGTTTATGCACCAAAATAGCCAAAAATTTCATTTTTGCGATTTTTTGACAATATTTACTTAAGTTTTTAATATGTTTGCTGTTATTTTTTGACATTTTTGGCAGTTTTCTTGGTTCAGGCAGCAGTATGTTACAAACACAGATTCTCAAACAAACAATTGCCCTTAAAAAAATTTCAACTCAAGAATATGACAAAAATACGAAAAACTCATAAAATTTTGCCATTTTTTCCAATTTTTTGCCATTTTGACCACTTTCGCACCAATTTGGTGCGATGGCATAGAAACATTCGGATCTTACGCCCCAAAATTAGTCTAGATCAGTCGTCAAAACCTCTGCTCCCAGAAATTTATACGAACTCTAGACCAGATCCTATACTAATATGACGGTGACCAGTCCGTAGAGACTACAAGTTTTACGAGAAATGAGGTACAGCAATTAATTGATAAGATGAACAAATACAAATCACCTGGCCCGGACTTATTTCTTCCAAGGGTATTAAAAGAGGTTAGCCACAATGTTGTTGACGACATAGCAACCATATTCAAACAATCAATCGAGTTAAGGAAAGTTCCAACCGACTGGAAGTTAGCAAATGTAACACCAATCTTTAAAAAGGGTGATAAGGAAAATCATTTTAATTACCGCCCGATCAGTTTAACATCAGTTGTCGGTAAACTATTGGAATCCATTATTACAAAACGTATTGTGTATCACCTTGAATCTAACGATCTAATTTTTTATTCTCAACATGGATTTAGGCGACATAGATCCTGTCTAACAAACCTGTTAGAGTTTATCCATAATATGCATACACTGTACGATGCAAGTAGGGCAATAGATATAGTGTATCTCGACTTTCAAAAAGCCTTTGACAAAGTCCCTCACGCTAGATTGATGGCTAAAGTCAAAGGACTAGGAATCACCGGGCTCGTTTCCAACTGGGTTAAGGATTGATTAAAAGATAGAAAGCAGAGAGTGGTAATAAATGGAGTGGCTTCGGAGTGGGCGCCCGTCACAAGTGGTGTCCCAAAGGGTTCCTTTCTGGGTCCTTTACCTTTTATCATCTATATTAACGATATAGACGTCGGGCTTCTAGGTAGAATCTCCAAATTTGCAGACGATACGAAATTAGGAAGTAGTGTAGGTACTGAGGAGGGCGTAAGAACGCTTCAGATCGATCTTGACAGGTTGGGCGAATGGTCTGCTACTTGGCAGATGCCATTCAACTTGAGCAAATGTAAGGTAATGCACATAGGTTATAAAAACTAGAAGACCGATTACTCTCTCCTGGGAAGGAACTTGACTGAGACCGATCTAGAGAAAGACGTATGAGTCTATATCAGCAACGATTTGAAACCGTCGAAGCACTGTTCAGAAGTCGAAAAGAGGGCCTTAAAAATATTAGGTTATAATAAAAGACAGTTCCAGTTTCGGAACAAAGAGACTGTAATGTCTCTTTATAATTCACTAGTCAGACCTCAACTGGAATACTGTGCGCAGTTTTGGTCTCCATCCCTCAGGAAGGACATAGAAAGGTGAAAAAGAGTACAAGCAAGGGCTACAAAATTGATCCCTTCAATGAGAATGCAAAGCTACCAACGGAGATTGGAGCTCCTAAATCTGTTTACCTTAGAGACGAGGAGGTTGCGGGGTCAGCTTATTCAAGTCTTCAAGATGCTCAATGGAATAGACAGGGTAGATTACAGAAACTTATTCTCACTTAATGCCAATCCGACAAGAAATAATGGGTTTAAACTGGAACTAAAGATATTTAGGACCTCTGTCTGCGAAAATTTCTTTTCCTATAAAATAGTTAATATCTAGAACCAATTCCCTCAGTGGTTCTTTCCAGTCAACGTGTAAATGTATTTAAAAATAGGCTGAACAAAGTACTGAATACTCTCATAGTTTAAGACTAAAACATAACATAACTCTGCAGGAGTTCCCTTGCACGGTGTCTCTGTAAGCATGCTAAATATAGAGCTATTTATATATTCTTCACTTTCCTGTAAAATTTCTTTGGCTACTTTTCCAGGGTCAAGGTATTTTCTTCAACATTTTTCCGTACCTCCCTCTGGCAGGGAGGGAGCGGAGGGTGGGGAGAGAGCTTTCTACTTTTCTATCCAGTTTTCTACTACTGCTAGGATAGTTGAAAGAAAAACAAACTTTTTTAATAACAGGAACCTTCCAGAGTGGACAGGAAGGTCTTTGAGGCTTCCTCTTGTCCTTGTAACTCCTTGTAATTCTCTCTTTCTCCCTCTCTCTCTCTCTCTCTCTCTCTCTCTCTCTCTCTTTCTCTCTTTCTCCCTCTCTCTCTCTCTTTCTCCCTCTCTCTCTATGGCTGAAGAATAGGGGGCAGAGGGTTGTAATTAAAGGGGTTAGTTCGGGTTGGGCCTCGGTCACTAGTGGGGCTCCTCAGGGTTCCGTTTTGGGGCCACTGTTGTTTATCATTTACATAAATGATATCGACGGTGACATCGTCACTCAGATCGCCAAATTCGCTGATGACACCAAGCTTGGGGCCAATGTTGGGACGCCCGAAGCGATCGAGGAACTGCGTGCGGGCCTAGGTAAGATAGGTTATATCAGGAGGCAATTTCAGTTTCGGAACAAGGAGGTTGTGCTCTCTCTCTACAATTCCCTGGTTCGGCCGCACCTGGAGTATACTGTGCAGTTCTAGTCGCCCACCCTCAGGAAAGTTACTGAGAGGCTGGAGCGAGTGCAGGCGAGGGTCACAAAGTTAATCCCTTCCGTTAGGCATATGGGCTACAATCGACGGTTACGCGTCCTGGACTTGTTTTCGCTGGAAATTCGGAGGCTGCGCGGTCAACTCATTGAGTTTTTCAAGCTCTTACGCGGGTTCAATGATGTCGATTTTAGAAGCATGTTTATTTTAAATGATAGCCCAACTCGCAACAATGGTTGGAACTTGGATTTGAAACGGTTTAGGACTAGTGTGTGTGGGAATTACTTTGCGTATAAGATCTGTGACACGTGGAACAGGTTACATTCAGAAGTTGTGAACAGTTCCGTGGTGGATCACTTCAAGAAAAGGTTAGACCAAATCTTGCACACTATTTGAGTATGTAGAAAATTTTCCCTGGCACCCGTTGCCATTGGTACCTCCTCGGTATGGGCCGCAAGTCCTTTTGAGGTACTTCTTTTCCATGTAACTCCTTGTAACTCTCTCTCTTTCTCCCTCTCTTTCTCTCTTTGTCCCTCTCTCTCTCTCTCTTTGTCCCTCTCTTTGTCCCTCTCTTTGTCCCTCTCTCTCTCTCTTTCTCCCTGGCAGTTCTCTCAGCCCTGGCTGTTCGGGAAACGGTTCCTGCTACGGGGCGGTCAGAAAAGGGAAGGCTCCCTCCGTGCAGTGCTTTTTAATGCTAGGTCAATTAGGACTAAGTTTTGTGAGCTACGGGCGCTCTTAGCATCAGAATACCAGGATATCGTTGCTATCACCGAGTCCTGGATTCATACAGATAGTAGGAACTACGTTTGGGAGTTCGAGATTCCAGGGTATAGAATGTTTCACAACGACCGGACCAGAGTGGAGGGGGGAGGGATACTAATATACGTGAGGGACACGTTGAGTCCAGTTGACTGCCATTTCCGATCGGGACGGAAGCTGCTTGGCGTCGATCTGAACATGGGAGGGACGAAATATAGGTTAATCTTGGTGTACAGACCTCCGCATCTCCTCCTCGAGGGGTGTACAGCCCTGTACACCGAACTCCGTATCCTGCTAGGGGACAGGTTGTGTGTAGCTTTAGGAGACTTCAACTGTCGCGCCATAAAGTGAGAAGACAGTACTGCTGATGTTGAAGGGAGGAGGCTAGTTGTCTTTGCTGATGAGAACTTCCTCACTCAGTGGGTGAATGGGCCTTCACGAGGCGAAAGCGTTCTAGTTCTAGACATAGTATTCACGACCGAAGACAACCTCGTCACTGGCCTCACCGTTGACGAATCGTTGGGCGGGAGTGATCACGGTCTGATTAGGTTCTGTGTGTGCGTTCCTCGGGTGAAGCGTAGTGACTCGAGAGGCAGTAAGCTCGATCTACGGCGGGCGGACTTTGTTGGCCTCCGGGATAGCGTAGTTGAGATGGAGTTAGAGGTTGGTGGCGATGTTGAGGAAGTATGGAGTACATTCCGGGACCAGTTTATGATGCTGCAGTCTGCTGCCATACCCTCAAAACCGGTCACCCCTGCTTCACCGGATCCTAAGTGGTTCAGTCGTGACATTGTTTCGGCTATCTGAAATAGGAAAGCTGCGTACAGAAGGCAGAAGGTCAATCGTTCCCCTGAGAACACTGAGTCGTATGTCCGCCTTTGCAGAGAAGTGAAGGCGAAGATTAGGCTAGCGAAACGTAATGAAGAATTCAGGGTGGCAAGCCTCTGCAAGGGTAACTCTAAGGAGTTCTTTAGTTATGTTAATAGCAGAAAGCCCATTAGAAGCATGATAGGTCCGTTAAAGGACCGAAGCGGCGTTCTGCTGACCTCCGACACGGACATCGCTAATGTGCTGAATGATTACTTTGCGGGAGTGTTCACCAGGGAGGACACCCGCGTCATCCCCGAGACAGGCGTCAGGCAAGAAGGTGCTGGCCTAGATAGTGTTCGATGTACCGCGACAGTCGTTGCCGATAGAATAGACAAACTGAGCTCGTTTAAGGCTCCAAGGCCAGAGCAGTTTCTTCCCAGAGTGTTGCGGGAGGTGCACGAACAGGTGGCTCCCCACCTCCCTATAATCTTTAACAAATCGCTGGAGATGTGCCAGGTGCCTGGTGACTGGAGGCAAGCCAACGTGACCCCTATCTTTAAGAACGGGGGTGACGAAAGTCCAGGGAACTATCGTCCCATTAGTCTCACTTCGGTTGTAGGTAAATTATATCACTGGTCTACAGCCAAAATGCTTCGGAAATAAAAGTAGTCAATCTTTACTAATTTTGGGTCACTGAATACGAAAATGATGTCTAAAATTGCCAATTGGCTCTATTTATAAAGATATCAGGCAACCCTTCACCCTACTAAATGGACTACATCTGTCGCGTAATATGTAGACGCCTGTGACACATCGAAGCATTGACTTTACTGCGCATGCGCAGTTATATTTTTTATTTTAATAAATTACTGTAAATATATACATATATATACAATAAAATGTAATTTTAAATTTATCTATTACATTATGTATTTGTAAATTATTTATTAAAAAATAGATTGGATCATTTTAACATATTGCTTCCCATAATGTTTTTGATATTAATATAAATGGAATACTAACCTAACTTAACCTTACCTAATTTAAAATTATTAAAATGCAATGTAATTACATTAATTTATTAAAATAAAATAAAATATAACCGCGCATGCGCAGTAGAGTCAAGGCGTCGATGTGTCACAGGCGTCTACATATTACGGAAGTCATACAGTGCACCCTTGTCAAACTCTTTTTAGTGTTTCCTTTTGAAACTGAATTTTTTTCAGCCTAATTTGAACAAAGATGCCTCGTAATTGCGTGAACAGTGTAGATAACTTCCGTTATGTTTGTGGAGAATTGACTTTTGCATCACAAAAGCGTGCCATAACTGCCATGATTAGGAAAGCCTATCACCTTTATTTTAGCTGTAAGATTGGAGATCAGGACAAGAGCTGGGCCCCACACATATGCTGCAATACTTGTGGAACAAACGTTCGCCAGTGGTTGAATCGGAAAGGGAAATCTATGCCTTTTGCAGTGCCAATGGTGTGGAGGGAACCAACAGATCATGTCAGCAATTGTTACTTCTGCATGGTGCCTTCAGTCAAGAAAGGTATTTGCAAGAAGAAAAAGTGGATTTTACAATATCCGAATATACCCTCTGCTATACGGCCGGTATCTCACGGCGTAGGACTACCCGTTCCTGAGCCCCACACTCACTCTCCCTGGAGTCAGAGGACGAGGAGAATGAAGGAACCTGCGAAACTTGTGAATCTTCAACTTCACAAGACCTTGAATTTGTTTATAACTTGACATCTTCTAAACCGCTCATGATAACTCAGAATGAATTAAACGACCTTATCAGAGATTTAGAACTGCCAAAGAGTAAGGCAGAGCTGTTGGGCTCCAGATTACAGCAGTGGAATCTCCTCGCTGAAAATGTTAGAGTGTGTAAGTTTCGTGACCGTCAAAAAGATTTTGTCCCATTCTTCATCATGGAAGGTGACCTTGTAGCTTGCAACGACATCGATGGTCTGATGGCAGCTCTCAACATTATTCACAATACTGATGGGTGGAGACTGTTCATTGATTCATCGAAGTTAAGTCTAAAAGCTGTTTTGTTGCATGTTGGCAACGTATTGCCATCAATTCCAGTTGGTCATGCAGTCCACATGACGGAAACATATGACAACATGAATCTGCAACTTTAGAACTGCATAAACTATAACAAACATTAGTGGCAGGTTTGTGGTGACTTGAAAGTTGTTGCTATCGTGCTTGGACTGCAGCCGGGCTACACTAAGTATTGCTGTTTTCTGTGTGAATGGGATAGTCGGGCTAGGACTTCTCATTACATCAAGAAGGATTGGCCACTCCGACACTCATTGGAACCTGGAACAAAAAATGTTCAGTATCCTCCACTTGTAGAATCTAGCAAGATTTTGTTACCACCCTTACACATCAAACTTGGCATCATTAAAAATTTTGTTAAGGCTATGGATAAAACGGGGGCAGCTTTTAAGTACCTCGGTGGTAAATTCCCAAAGCTCAGTGAAGCAAAAATCAAGGAGGGTGTATTTGTTGGTCCACAGATCCGCGAGCTTCTTAGAGATGAATTCGACCGTATCCTAGGTGGTGAGGAGAAGACAGCGTGGAATGCTTTCCGGTTAGCAGTAACCAATTTTCTCGGAAATATCAAAGCTGACATTTACAGGGAGCTGGTGGAAAACCTGATGTTGTCCTATCAAAAAATGGGCTGCAATATGTCTTTAAAGATACCTTTCCTCCATTCGCACCTGGAATTTTTTCCGGACAACTGCGGAGCAGTCAGCGATGAACATGGTGAACGTTTCCACCAGGATATCTCAGCGATGGAGAAACGCTACCAGGGGAAATGGAGTCCATCATTGTTAGCAGACTACTGCTGGACAATAAAAAGAGATGCTCCAGAAGTTCAATACAAGAGACAAGCAAAGAAGGGACGGGTTGAATCAATATAAGTGACTGCATTATACAGCTATGTTACTAATATATGATATACATATACACAAAATGTGTAACTTAAATTTTCTTGGAAACTGTAGCCAATCGACTGTTTTTATGGTCATATTCGTTTTCAGCACCCCAAAATCCATAATAGGAAACACATTTTATCTCTGAAGCACAAACTTTTTCAAAATTTGTAGACCAGTGTAATGTACAAGATAATATATTAATCTTTGGGGCAGGACTTCTAGGACACTAGGGTGTGTCACTTTTGGACCTTTTTTGAAAAGTTATGGTGCTTACCTCTTATATTGTGACAAATTGACGAAAAACCATGAATAAACCAAAAAAAGAGAATCGGGTAATATTTAGCGTCCCCGTCGCCCCATTTGAAAAATAAGCCCCCTATTCACACAAAAAATGGTGATTTTTGGAGATATTTTTGGTCATAATTTCCTTACTAATCATCGTATTTCAAAAATTTTGCTACCAAAATGTAGAGAATAACGGTATCCTCTTATTGTGAACGTTTTAAAACTATTTTAGTTGTATACTGTGCTGATATTTCAGTGGATCTTATGAAATTTTTCCCTCTGTTTTCATTTCTATAACATTTATTTCCAGTATTTCCAGGTTTTTTCTATAAAAAGTATGCAAACATAACCAAATGTATGATAAATTTGCTTTTCTTTCAGAATTGTATTATACAGTACATTTACTTAATTTCATAGCTTATTAAAATTAGTCAATAGTCATGGCTAACAGTAAGCCAATATTAAGAACAGACCTAAGAAAATATGATCTTTTATTAAGAAAGTTAGGGGAAGACATATGCGCAAGAGAAGGAAGCATGCTTCCAACGAATAGTGAAGTTCTCAGTCACTTTTTCTTCTTCAGAAGGGATCAAATGAAAAGCGACAATGTGTCAAAGAAGAAAATATTTTGAGAGTATTAGATAAGGTAGAAAAGGTGTGGATTATGGCTGGCATACCATCAAAATCCGTTATAAAGCAGAAAGGACCCAGAAAAATGTGGGATTTGATAAAAGAGCATGAGAAGTTGAATAAAAATATAAAGAAGAAATGTTATGAAACCCAAAAAACATCTTTTCTGTCTCCATTAGATAACTTATTTGATATATCAACTGAAAATGTATGCAATGAGATCCAAAATGATACATTGAGAACTATACAACAGAAGAATGAGGATCTTCGCTTTTTGGAAGATCAGCGAAGTGCTAGAATATATTCTCTGGGTCCGATCGATAAAGCTTATGTAGCCAAACTGATCAAAAAGACTGCTAGAATAGAAGGTGAAGAACGAAGAAAATTGAAAGAAAGAGAGCGAAAGGCATTAGAAGAAGAGACATACAAACTTGAATCATGTGAAGGCGAGTTAGTGGACTCGTGTAATGATGATGATGATTTTACTCCGAGCCCAGGCCCATCAAAACGTCCTAAGTTATTACAGTCAACATTAATATCTAATACAGCTGATCGTTTAGGACTATCATTCGGACAACGTTCGACATTTGCATCTGTGGTAGCAGCTGAATGTGGGCTAGATTTAAAAGAGATGTCATTATCGAAAAGTACTTCTGCGCGAGCCGCGAAGAAGTCGAGGAAAGCTACTGCTGACACTATTAAAGAATGTTTCAGGAGGAAAGCAGGATTGATTGGCAATACTTATATCGGGAGAGAATGTTGAGAAACTTCTCTCGATACCCGATATCGGTATCTCAACTGGATCGACACCAGCTTGTACTGTTTTTAGCACAATCCAAGAATGGAAATTACAGGATAAGGTTCACGGAATGGTATTCGATACTACTTCATCCAATACTGGCTGGATAAAAGGGGCTTGTAAAGTACTGGAAGACCGCTTTGTAGAAAAATTATTATGGCTCGCTTGTCGCCACCATAGGGCAGAACGAGTTTTGTCAGCAGTGTATCTAAAGGTATTTGGAAAATCTACTTCACCCGGAAACGAATCTTGCAAGACCTTCAGAGATGTTATATGGGAGAAGCTAGATACTAAGCAACCCTTCAAACGGCTATCTATCAATGACAGACATCTCAAGGGCCTGAAAAAATGCGTCATAGATTTTATGACAGATTTGCTCAAAGATAACCAGAGCCTTCCGAGGGATGATTACAAACAGGTAGCTGAAACAACTATGCTCGTTTTAGGAGAAATTCCTGCCAGAGGAATACACTGGATCAAGCCAGGAGCCCTCCATCACGCCAAATGGATGGCTGTCATATTGTATACGAATAAGATGTTAGCATTTTCAGACCAAGCCGGATATGATAATGTTACAATAAAAAAGCTGGAAAGAGTATGGTTGTTTACATCACTGATCTACTCCAAGTACTGGCTATCAGTCACCAACCCACTTGAGACTCCTGAAAATGACCTCCTCCTATACAACGAATTAGTTCAGTACAAAAGGATTGACATGGAAGTAGCGGAAGCTGCCCTCAACACTCTGAAAGGTCATTACTGGTACCTATCTGAAGAATTTGTAACCCTTTCTCTCTTTGGAGATTTACCTCATAGTGAAAAGGACAAGGTGGCCAAAAAACTTTCCTCTTTCAATCAACCACCAGCATTCAAACAGGGTAAGCCGATATTTCCCATCCTAAAAGAACGAATTAAAATTCAGCAATTAGTTGGTCCAAACTCATGGTTTATATTCAAAGCCCTTGGTTCAACGAGAGATTGGATAAGGACTCCAGCTGTAACGTGGGACAGCAACAATGATTTTCAAGGGATGAAGAGAATACTCTCTTCAACTAAAGTTGTTAATCACACTGCAGAAAGAGGCATCAAACTTTTGCAGGATTTTCATGGCTCATGTAGGGATGAAGGTGAATTTCAGGCATTGCTTCAAGTTGTAGAGGAAAACAGGCGTGTTTTCCCAAAGTTTTCCAAACAAGGTCTCTTGAATTTGTAATTTCTTTCCATTTATAATTTCATTTCATTTACAATTTTTCAGTATAATTTCAAGAATAGCACTTTGTTTCTATTTGATTAAAATTGTTTTGTGTTTGTATTTCATAATAAAAAATGAAAAAACGATGGGGCTTTGTATATTTTTTTAGATTAATAAAAATTTAAGTCTACAGTTGTCTTTTTTTTTTTGCAAAATTTACTAATTTTAATCTACTAAACATGTACAAAGTTGTTCCCACTTTGAATCTCTAAACCAAAAAAGTGTTGCTCATTTAAGCCCATCTGCTTTTTTTATTTATATTTTCAAAGCCCATTGCCGCAGAGCTGCATTGGGATGATGCTCTATGGATGGCGGTGACATCCAAAGTATATAAAATAATATTTTATTGCAGTTCAGATCTTCCAAAGATATAAAACAGCAGCATTTTTCTCTTAGAAAATGCATCAAAATGACCAAAGAGATATAAAAATTTAATAAATTTAACTCAAAGGTTAATAAAAACTTCAGATTGAAGCGCATTATTATTCTCTACATTTTGGTAGCAAAATTTTTGAAATACGATGATTAGTAAGGAAACTATGACCAAAAATATCTCCAAAAATCACCATTTTTTGTGTGAATAGGGGGCTTATTTTTCAAATGGGGGCGGGGACCCTAATATTATCCGATTTTTTTTTTTTGGTTTATTCATGGTTTGTGGTTAATTCGTCACAATATAAGAGGTAAGCACCATAACTTTTCAAAAAAATTCCAAAAGTGACACCCTACTAGGACACCCTGCATATATAAATATATATATGATACACACAGACCTTACATGAAATAAGAAACTCTTCTGGGAAAATTAAATCCACTATTGTCTGAATAAGTAATGATAAATGAAAAACACTATAGTTTTTTCTTTTTCATGATGTTAGCCCGACATGGGCAACGGGTCACTCGCAAAGAGGCCCCAAAATATAGCTTTTCTCACCAGCTATCTGCAAAGCAGATAGGATCCAGCTGTGGGATAGGATCTAGGGTTTACAGCTAAACCTAGCCTACTATATTCAGAACTTCAATATCCAGCTGTGGGATAGGATCTAGGGTTTACAGCTAAACCTAGCCTACTATATTCAGAACCTCAATATAAGCAAAAGACTCGTTGCATCCCATCATGAAACGAACATGTTATGTACCTTGAAGAGTGGACGCTCAATCTCGCCACTTGAGGTTTAAGTTTTGGTTTTTGGCAGAAAATATATTATACCCGTTTTCCATTGATGTATTCAATCCGACGTGAATGCAACGAGTCTTTTGCTTATATTGAGGTTCTGAATATAGAAGGCTAGGTGAAGCTTTAAACCCAAGATCCAGTCCCAAAGCTCGATCCTATCTGCTTTGCAGACAGCTGGTGAGGGAAGCTACATTTTTGGGCCTCTTTGCGAGTGACCCGTTGCCCACGTCGGGCTAACATCATGAAAATGAAAAAACTATAGTGTTTGTCATTTACCATTACTTATTCGGACTATAGTGAATTTAATTTTCCCAGAGTTTCTTGTTCCACGAAAAACCTCAGGGGACCATTCTGAGTTCAGTCATATATATATATATATATATATATATATGGAATTGAACTCAGAATGGTCCCCTGAGGCTCTTTCATGATGCACACAAACCGTGCACGGAACAAGGATTTTCCTAGAAGAGTTCCTTTTTCCATGCACTGTCTGTGTGTATCACATATATATATATATATATATATATATAAATTCCCAGAAAAGCTACGTGACTGCGCACATATAAACATCCGAACAGGTCCTAATATGTTCTTATTGGAACATGTGACGTAGTTTAAAGTTCGTCCAATCCTGTATTCATAAACAATTTTAGTCTTTAAATAGTACTTCATATATATAAATAATTCATTTAATATTATCATGTGGGTAGCATAAGTTAATTAAATAATATAAAACAGGTAGAAATTTGTAAAACTCATAATATAAGGTATTTTAAAAATTTTCTAAGTCTCAGGATCAATTGGAAAGAGAATAAAAGATTGTTTTCCCAATACGAGATAAAAATAAGACTTCTTGAGGCAAAAGGGAGAAAGAGAACGCAGTGCAAATCATTCTCTGAGTGAAAAAGAGTTTGTTATAAAGAGAGGGTCGTACACAGTCCATCAGAAGGTCGCAATTTCCCTCCCTTGTCATTTGCATTTTAATATTTCCACTCGTGCCCGTGGGAAATGGGGCCCACTTTTAAGATGAACTTGAGATAGTAAATTCAATTCAATTTTCCCCTAGGGCCTTCGTCGGGATACTTTCTTCCCTCGGCCCCGAGACCTATTTTTGTCCCGCGCTAAGGACCATCTCTTTCACTATCTTCTTCAGCACAATTGAATTCCGATCAATACCTAATCCCTTTTATTAATTATATAACATAAGAAATCTAATTTAATATGTGGAACATAAGATTAAATATTAAAACTTAGTTGTGTTTTATAATAACAATGAAGTTATAATAATTGTTTAAAATTTGTGACAGACACGCTCATTAATAGTATAAAGATCATTGAAAAGGTAAAAAAACAGTAAAATTTACTTGGTTGCAGGGAATAAAATTGGTTTGAAAAAACATCTTCGTGTCCGCACTATCCAACATGTATTAATATCAACACACCCACCCATGAACGAGTCAATGATTGATCAGTTACACCGAGGGAGGAGGTCACCCTGAGAAAGGACGTCACCCCGTAAGAAACCTCGAATCCTTCACTAGTTCAGCTAATTTTTCAACAAATATTTTACTTCTCAGTTCTGGATTTATTTTGGTTACTCTAGTCGGACTCTTTCTAACTCATCACTGTCTTTTCTCAAGTATAGTCTGTATAACTTAAGGATTGAAATTAGGGTAGGCCTAGTGTATATCAAGAGGCCTAGCTCTAAGGCTAGGTTCAGGGTCACAGGCTGGTTCTTAATCTTGAAAGCCTTTACTAACCAAGGCCTAGCCAAATAAATAAAATTAATAAATCCATGAAAAACACTTAGAACACCTAAGCCAACATGGAATAAATAAATAAATGTACAAATACTGTATAATAATTGCTTTCTCCTGTTTTCGAGACAGCCTATAAATATGAATACTAAATAAACTGCGCCACAATTTAAAAATAATTTCAACTCCAATGCGCATGCGTCGAGGCACAAAGAATAGGAAACTAAATTATTATACAAATGAAATATTTAATTTTTACACCCTTATACATTTGAAATATTTAAGCACCATTTTCAGATTTTTTAACATTTCAAAACAGTTATTATTCATTTCAGAAAGCCAAGTTCATTATGAGATATCAAGTAAACGTTTCATATATAACCATTTAGAATGTGATTAGCAACTCGTTATAAGAATAAGAATATAATCCCTCTATTTGCTGTATATTAATTATTTTAATACAGCCCTGTCGTTCTATTGATTTGATGTTTGTCGGCTCATTCTTTTATTATCAATCGATAACACCAGTATACAAGTAAATTGCTGTGTGAAAACTGTATTTAACAATAACTTGTTTGACTTTTATTAATTTTTCGATTTCCTGTTTCAGATTCTATAATTGTGGATTTACTTCACGCATTGAAGAATTCACTTCATAGATTCACGGATTCACTTCACCAACAATGTCTAAGTCCCGTTCTTGTAAGAACCACCCAGATTTGTTTTGTTATACAGTATACGGAGATCCAATAAACCTTAGCCCCCCCTGCCCATGGCCTAAACCATTAGAGGTACAGTAAAACTAAACATACCTTACAAAAGAGAATTTAATCCTGCATTTAATGAGAAACAATTAAAACTTGGTGTTCCCGCCATTGGCTTCCAAGACAGCCTGAATTCGCTTTGGGTAGCTTGCCAAAAGTGACGTGAAGAGATCTTGCTCGTTACGCAAATTTGCTAAAACAGTTTCAATGTGTTGCGTCATTGTCCTTCGAAAATCGATTTGCTGCAGGTTCTTGAAACAAGAAGAGACATTCAACCTTGTCCTTTATAACTGATCCAATGTGTTCACAGACGTTCAGGTCAGGAGAATTTCCTGGCCATTCTTCATTTCCAAAGAAATCGATCTCATGGTTCCGCAACAACTGTTGAGTGGCTAATGCCTTAAAGTAGGGGGCCTTATCGTGCAGAAGTGTGACCTGATCGACATCCATAACAGTGTTTGGGTTTCTTAGAAAAGGAATGACATGCTGGGATGGAATAATATCACGAAAATACTGTCCATCCCAACTCTGACCATTTGGCTTCAGCACCCACATGACCTTCTTTGCAGTGAACAAAACAAACACACCAACACAGTCTGGACTTTTTAATAATTCGCGATAATGCTCATTGTCATCGATTTCATCTGGTGTTGTGGCCCACACTCGATCATTTTGGTAGTTAGGTCGACGTGTTACGCAAACAAAAAATTCATCGGAGAGAGCTAAATGCATGAAATCATCCACATCCCAATCTTCAAGATAATGGGCAAACCACATTCTGTCATCGATGTTAAGTTAAGTTTTTCTTGGCTTTGGAAGTTCATGCCATGGCTTTAAACCTTGCCTTTGACGGTACAGTCGAATGATCTCACCACTAACGATCTTTCCTCTCAACACTTCGATCTCTCTAGAAAGTTTAGCACAGCTGTTTTTCCGCTTACGCGTACCGCTTTCAATGATGTCCTTTGTTTCCTGAGAGAGTGGCAAATTTGGGCGCCCAGATTTGGTTGTGTCCATTTCACATTCATCCAAAGTTTTATTCCAATTTCTTTTGACGAAGTCCTCACTTCTTCGCAACTTTTTGGCAACCCATGAACGTGTTATAAAGGTGTCTCCAGCATCACGAGCTTCCCGAAATGTTATTGCTCGTATGCGATCTATCACACGTTGCCTCTCCGAATCACCAATTAATTGAGAAGCCATTATATTATCACTTTATCAGCTAGAGTAATTTTAATACCTGCAATAAATAAAGAATTTTATATATTTTTATAATCACTAAAAACTATTTCGATATAAGTAAACATGTAAGCTGCAAATGGGGGGGGCTAAGGTTTTTTGGAACCCCTTATGTGGTAATTTTCACTCAGTAAAGCAAAGGCAGAATATCACAGAATTTGTAAGAAAATCATACAGTATCTCGCTTATTTCGGTGTAAAGCTTGGTGATCAGGATAAGTCATGGGCTCCGCATATTGTATGCCAATTATGTGTGGGGAATTTGAGGCAATGGGTTCAATGCAAAAGGAAGTCCTTACCTTTTGGTATACCTATGGTTTGACGTGAGCCCAAAGATCATACCCAAGAGTGTTATTTCTATTTGTGTAATATCAAGGGATTCAGCTCCAAGAATAACTCATCCATTGTGCATCCATCATTGTCATCTGCCATCCGTCCGGTTCCACACAGTGATAATGTTCCCATTCCTGCATGCCCCAAAGAACTTGATGAG
>JAJOZX010000304.1:392500-427500 GCA_023014485.1 Bathynomus jamesi
CTGATGAAGATACTCCTTGTACTGTAACGACTTGCCTCCGCTCACTAAGGAAATATATATCCATTTCCCTACTTTTCCTGTTATTCCCATATATTTCAGTTTATGTATTATGATTCCATGGTCACACTTGTCGAACGCTTTAGCAAAGTCTGTGTATAGTACATCATAGTTTTCATTACTTTCAAGTGAATCAATAATGTTGTTGTAGTGTTCCATTAGTTGTGACAGGCATGATCTACCTGACCGAAACCCGTGTTGGTTATCATTGAATTTTTTCTGAGTTTCCAAAAAGTCATAGATTTTCTGTCTAACAATTCTTTCAAATATTTTGGTGAGATGAGATGTAAGCGACACTGGCCTATAGTTTTTGGCCTCGGATCGATCTCCTCCTTTATATATTGGGACTATGTTCGCGCTCTTCAGGATGCCCGGTATTTCTCCCGTGTTTAATGATCGTCTCCATATCCAGTATAGGGGCTCAGCGATTGCATTCTTGCAGTTTTTGATCAGTGTGGCATTCAATTTATCCGGTCCTGCCGCTGAGTGTGTTTTTAGTTTCCCTGACTTGTGCAATATCCTCCGTCGTAAAGTCGAAATCCGTTATACTTTCCCCTTGGGGTTCTTCAAAGAACGCGTTTCTATCGCATATCAGTTTGTCAGTTTTTGGGATACTGAAAGATGATTCATACTGAGCTTTTAATATTTCAGCTACTTCTGTTAGATCATCAGATAAATCACTGTTCTCCTTTTTTAAAGGCCCGATAATCGCATAGTTTTTCGACTTTCTTTTTGCGAAATTATAGAAGTACTTTGAGTTAGCCTTTATCGCTTCTATAGCGTCATCTTCTTCTTTTTCTGTATGCTTCTCGATTAGTTCCTGTATGACGACATCGATACTTTGCAGTTTATCATTTAATATTTTTTTGATGTTATCTTTACAATTACTTAATTTTGCAGTCACTCTTTTTATCTTTCGGAACAATGCCCTCTTTTGTCTTTCGAACCTGCTTCTCTTTCCTCTTTGTTGTATCTTTGGGACATGTTTTTCCACAATTTCTAACGTCTTCTCCTCTAACGTCGTTAGCATCTCTTCCGTTGTCTTGGCCTTGAAAATGGTTTTCCAATCTATTACTTCCATGCTGGATGTCACATCTTCCCAGTTTATAGCTTTGGAGTGAAAATTAAAAATTTCGAATTTGCTTCTTTCTGTTGTGCGTGTTCTTTCCTTTCCTGTTGCCTTTATATTAGTTGTTATTTCAATGATGTTGTGGTCTGATATCCTAGTTGGGGATATTTCCACATTATCAATTAGATTACTGTTGTTTGTGAATACGAAATCTAGGCAGTTGTTTTTTCTTGTGTTTTCTGTTATTTCTTGCGTTAACATAAATTCATCAGCTAAAGCTAGTAGCATTTTTACCTGCTCCTGTTCTTCTCGTGTGCCCCCCTTGTCCTGGTGTATACATATATTTTTTCCTATCCTTTTATATTTCATGAATGGGAAATTAAAATCACCACAGAGAAAAATATTTGGGGTTGGAGAATGTAGATCTTTTACCAAGTTTCTTACCTCTGTAATGGAATCTGAAAATTTTGAGGTTGGCGTGTTTGGGGGTCTGTACATTACAATTAGTACCATATTTAATTTTTCAATTTTTGCTGCCACACATTCTACGTAGTTGTTTGAGGTACTTATAGCCATTTCTGCTATGTGCCTTTCGTGTGTGTAAATAGCACATCTTCCTTTACGTCTCACTGTTCTGTCGGCTCGGATGATGTTATATTTGTCAATTTGTATTTCTTTTTTGTCAATACAGGACTCACAATTTTCACAGTTCGCCTGGCAGTCCTTTAGATGAGTTTCCGTGAGGCATGTAAAGTCTGCTCCGGCTTCTTGCATGAGTCCTTTCAGGTATAAAACTTTGTTTGTGGAGTGGTTTGATTTGAGGCCCTGTATGTTGGCTAGGATTATTTTTATTTTTTCTCTTTCTTTTTCGCATACAGATGGTTCCGATTCGTTTTCCAATGGGGGTGCCGGTTTCGTTGCCTTGTGGTCCTCCGAGAATTTACCTCTTTTTATCTTTGTTGGTACCTGTTGTCCCGATGACGCATGAAATGCCTTTGGTCGTACCTTCTGTCCGGCTCTCGGATTTCTATATTTATATTTGTCAGCTGGTTTTGTAATTGCTTGAGAGTATTTAACAGCTGAAATGTGTTGGCTGCATCTAAAAATTTCCACTCTTCTTTATTATATATATATATATATATATATATATATATATATATATATATATATATATATATAGGGTGAACCAAATGTAGGTGGACAGTAAATGATAACGTTTATTTTGAGAATACATATTTAATTTTTTTGTATACTACAGTATAATACAAAATAAAATTTAAATAAATTTAGTTATAATATTTAATATAATATAACACAAACACCATAGTTATAATGAACACCATAGTTATAATATAATATAACACAAACCGTATTCAACCTACTGTCCACCTACTTTTGGTTCACCGTGTATATGAAAAATTATTTCACGAAAGTGACACGTGAAAAATATTTATGATGAATAAAACCACGAAGGGAAAAGAAACACAAAGGGGTGCTCAAGCGCTTTCGTCTAATGACATCCTCAGGAACACTGGAGTGAAAGGACAGATCAAGGCAATATATAGGTTACAAAAATAAACATACATACATACATATTCTATATATATACATATATATATATATACATATACATATATATGTATATATATATACATATATATAGTAAGCATAGAAAAAATTGTTGGAGGAGCAAACACATTTGTATGGGAAATTGACACTTTTAGCACTTCGGCCGACATTCAATATAAATTCAAATGGCTTGTTTATGAAACAGGTCACAAAAGAATAAAGAAATAAAAATAAATATAAATATAAATTGGGGAAAAAAAAAAAATTAATTACAAAATAGTGCCTTAGTGATATATATGTCACAGCCTAAATAACCATAAAGAAATAAACCAACAAATAAAAAACCACATACATATATATATATATATATATACACACACACATACACACATATACATATATATAGTAAGTAAAGAAAAATTGTGGGAGGAGCAAACACATTTGTATGGGAAAATGACACTTTTAGCACTTTGGCCGACCTTCAATATAAATTCAAATGGCTTGTTTATGGAACAGGTCACAAAAGAATAAAGAAATAAAAATAAATATAAATATAAATAGGGAAAAAAAAAAAAGAAAAAAAAAATTACAAAATAATGCCTTAGTGATATATATGATATATGTCACAGCCTAAATAACCATAAAGAAATAAACCAACAGATAAAAAACCAAAAATTGTAAGTGGAGTCTACAAATTCAAGCTCAAAAGGGAAGTTTACAATCAATTTAATAGATGATGCCAAATTGATATATATGTCACAAAGAAATAAAGAAATAAACAAAAAAAAAAAAAAAATTAAAAAATATAATAATAATAAATTGAAAAATAAATTTTAAGAGAGGCATACCAATTTATAAGGGAAAAATTACCAAAGGTTTTTTAGTTATTGTCTGAATCATGCATATTATGGTCACAAACGAATAAAAAAGTACAAGTAAATATAAATTGGAAAACAAAATGATGCCTAGATGATATATAAAGAACCATAAAAATATATACAACATATATACGGTATATATACGAAATATAAACGCAATATATACAGAATATATTTATATATGCATAAGGGAAAAAATTACCAAAGATTTGTTTTTATAATTATTGTCTGAAAAAACGGTATAGGTCGCAAAAGAATGAAGAAATAAAAATAAATATAAATTGAAAAAATTACAAATAATACAACTACACATGTATACCCGCATAACCAAATATATATACATATACATACATATATACAAACACACACACATACATATATATACATATATATACACATACAAGCTTGACCTTCGCGAAATGAGAAATCATCGCGCGGAACCTTTGTAAGGTTGTAAGGTAAGGTAAGGTACATACACATATATACATATATATATACACATATATGTTAACCCCCCCCTTTATGGCCCTGAGTCGGTTCGGATTCGACCGGGGGGTTCTGGTTCGGAGGCAAGCAACGGATGTTTCTTCTTTATACTTTTCTATAATTCTTTCTAATTCTTTTCTCTCGCTTTATGGGGTCGACACTCTGTTAATTCTTTTCTTCCAATAATAGAAGATAGCCCAACTCGAGGGAAAATAAAAACTTTCTCTTACTTTGGTTTACTTCTTAAAAATATACAGTTGGTCTGAATTTACAGGGGTAGAGGTTCGACCTCTTTCGACCATGGCTCAGGCCGGAATCTAAAAATATATTAAGGAGGCAAGGGGCCTCTGCCCCCTCCTAATGAGGTGCTAATCTGAAGTACAACGATGAAGTGCTAATCAGAAGTCTAATGCAGAAGTGCAATAAATGAAGTCTAATAATGAAGTGCTCTAATTGAAGTGCAGTAATTTTATAAGTACAGTATAATATAGTCTAATGTTTGGGGGAGAAAATCGAAGGTTAAGTTTCCCCCCTTTTTTTAAATACATGATCAGATGTTTTTTTGAAAGTTTTCAACTAAAAACAATAAAAAAATAAAAAAATAAAAAAGAACAGTAGTATCGCTGATTCTACATTTATGGAGGCGATATCATTTCGTATTAGCACATAAGCACAATTTTGAGTACATGACTGAGTACGTATTAATTTTGGTTCATTACAATTACGATTACAATTACTAATTAATTCATATTCACTTATTATTGTTTTAATTACAATTCCATTAAAGTACATTCTTACATGATAAATTAAATCATTACATTTAATTACAATTTTAGCAAATTGTTAATTTAAAGTATTACAGTTAATTACAATTTAAAGTTACTATAACTTTGTCTTGTTTTTACAGTGTTTCATATTAATAGACAATTAAGATGTTAGAAATATAATACAAAGTACATGGCACTTACGAGATAATTTATTTTACGAAATAATATGCTATAATGTTATAAATTCGAATCAGAGCGAAAGGAGACCTTTTTTATCTTAGAAGCGTTCAAATTCTGCTGTGATGAGCGGAATTTCTGATAATAACTTACTAAGCATTTATGAATATCTTGCGAGGGTTGAACGCACTTGAAAGTAAAAATGAAAAAAATAATACGAGAACGTTTTTTCGCGTTCTCGAACGAAACTTCGCACCTCACAAATTGACACGAGTAAAGATGATTATTTAATAAAAATTACATACGATAATGGTCAAGCTAAAATATGGACGTATGGGGGCGGGGATAAGATGCAAGACAATTCATAATTAATTATAATAACTTTTATAACAAATGGAAAATGGATAATGGATACGACTAAACCATAGAAAGGGTAGATCGTAGCGTTGTGACATGAACAAAAATAGGAAGCTACAAGTAAAATTATTATCCAAACTCGCGTTAAGCGATTTTGGTTCTTATGTAAAAATGGACAATGAATTCATATAATGATGGTGTAGGAATTGTTCATTGTTCACTTTTTACATATATATACACATACATACATATACATATACACACATACATACATACATATACATATACACACATATACATACACACACATTTAACTGCAATGACCACGCACATACTCACATACACATACATACATACACATACACGCATACAGCAAAAAATTGAAAAATAAAATTGTAAGAGAAACCTACAGATTTATAAGGAAACAAAGACAAAAACAAATTTTTATCAAAGATTTAACAACCTGCCCTTTTTGTTTAAATCCATTCTGAAGGAATTCAGAGCAACGGGATCGAGTTGAAACAGACCTTTACTCATGTTAAGGTTATTTGTAAGTTGAATTATAGCCGACTCAAGAATATTTCTATTAACAATGTTGCTAGAGTGAAACAAAACTGAAGCATTATTCCAATCAATACAATGGGATAACTCTGACAAATGGACAAAAAGGGCACTGGACAACTGTCCCGTTCTAACGGAATATTGATGCTGTTTTACACGCGTTTGCAAATCCTTTCCCGTCTGACCTATGTAAAAGGAATCACATTGCTTACACCCAATTTTATAGATAATGCCTAAATTATTGGTAGGGCTATTTTTTACTATGATGATTTTCACAATATTGTTATATGAAAAAACTACACTGATATCCAAAAGTTTAAGTACATTAGCAATGCCTAAGAAGCCCGGGAAAAATGGAAGTACTAAAATATTCTTTGACAAGGTGCGAGTGTTATTATTCACACGATAGAAGGTTCGTTTAGCCTTATTAAGACAAGATTCCATGAACGCAGATGGGTAACACAACTCACTTCCAATACCGTTGATATTTTCCAATTCGGCATCGATGTATTCCGGACTGGCGATCCTAAGAGCGCCGAGAAACATTGAGGAAAATATGGCCTTTTTAATAGGGGTGTCATGTCCAGAGTAAAAGTGTACGTAGGACAAATTTTTTTTTTTTTTCCGATAGATACTAAACTTAAAACCCGGGCTATCCCTATGAACACGCACATCCAAAAACGGGATTGAGTTGTCTTGTTCCACTTCTAAAGTAAATTTAATGGAGGGGACTTGGTCATTTAACTGAAGGGGGAGCTCCATATTACTAAAGCAGACAAGGTTAACAGCTTAGTCATTATGGACAAAGTGGATTACATTGGAAAGATGAATGAGCTGCTTCAGGACCCCGCCACATACGTGAAACTTAGGAAGAACCCGCAGGATGATGTCATCAAATCATTCAATAGTGGCTTGAAACGCATTCTCAAAGATCATAAGGACTTAATTCCCCTTTTTTTGTCCACTTCACCTGCTCTGCCTTACCTTTATGGTCTTATTAAAGCCCACAAACCGGGTAACCCTATGCGCCCTATTATTAGCTCGGTGGGGTCTATTACCTATAAACTCTCCAAATGGCTTGTTAATGTTTTGTCCCCCATTCTTGGAACTGTCTCTGATTCACACGTAAAAAATTCCATGGATCTCACTGAAAAATTGAATAATGTTAGCATTAATACCAACGATAGATTGATCAGTTTCGACGTTTGTTCATTGTTCACAAAAGTGCCGATTGATGATATGCTTGACTTTCTCCCCCGAGAATTACATAACTATGATCTACCATTACCTGCACACACTGTTTTGGAACTTATTAAGCTTTGTATCAAAGATTGTAAATTCACTTTCAATGGCGAGCATTATCAACAAGTTTTTGGGATGACCATGGGCAACCCTTTGTCGCCCCTTCTCTCCAATATTTATATGGAGTTTTTTGAAATTACTTACATTCCGAGAATCCTGGGGGTTGGCATCCCTTGGTTGTGGTACGTCGACGATATTTTGTGTATCTGGCCCATGAATCGTGACCTGGATGACTTCCTCCTTCAGTTAAATGACCAAGTCCCCTCCATTAAATTTACTTTAGAAGTGGAACAAGACAACTCAATCCCGTTTTTGGATGTGCGTGTTCATAGGGATAGCCCGGGTTTTAAGTTTAGTATCTATCGGAAAAAAACAAACAATTTGTCCTACGTACACTTTTACTCTGGACATGACACCCCTATTAAAAAGGCCATATTTTCCTCAATGTTTCTCCGCGCTCTTAGGATCGCCAGTCCGGAATACATCGATGCCGAATTGGAAAATATCAACGGTATTGGATGTGAGTTGTGTTACCCATCTGCGTTCATGGAATCTTGTCTTAATAAGGCTAAACGAACCTTCTATCTTGTGAATAATAACACTCGCACCTTCTCAAAGAATATTTTAGTACTTCCATTTTTCCCGGGCTTCTTAGGCATTGCTAATGTACTTAAACTTTTGGATATCAGTGTAGTTTTTTCATATAACAATATTGTGAAAATCATCATAGTAAAAAATAGCCCTACCAATAATTTAGGCATTATCTATAAAATTGTGTGTAAGCAATGTGATTCCTTTTACATAGGTCAGATGGGAAAGGATTTGCAAACGCGTGTAAAACATCATCAATATTCCGTTAGAACGGGACAGTTGTCCAGTGCCCTTTTTGTCCATTTGTCAGAGTTATCCCATTGTATTGATTGGAATAATGCTTCAGTTTTGTTTCACTCTAGCAACATTGTTAATAGAAATATTCTTGAGTCGGCTATAATTCAACTTACAAATAACCTTAACATGAGTAATAGGGTGTAGTGAAAATGGCCCAAAAAATTTTTTTTGTGAATTTTAACTTACCTGAGGTTTTAAAAGTTGCCAATGGACTAATAGAACAATATGCAAAAAAGTTTATTAAAATCAGACAATCTTTTGATCGACCACCAGACGTTATAAGTTTACAATAATATACGATTTTACACAAAAATACCTAAAATACGAGTAAACATCAGACTCTATATTTTTAGTTATTTTGGCACACTATTATGCTAACGATAGAGTCTGAGTTATGCATGCATGGTTAATTCAGAATTGATAGTCACGTTTAGACTCAAGTTTCGGCATAAGCTGCCGAGAAGCGACGCGAGCCCGAATAAATCCATGGCGGGACGTCTCGCCAAACAGAGCGGCTGAAGCTTCGGTAACTAGGTTCACGCATCTTTCCACCGCCTGTGTGTGACAAGGGAAGCGAGGGAAGAGGACACTTGGTGAAATTTGAGCAGAGATCATGTCGTTCAATTCGTTGTCCGTCATATCCATCGTAACAGGAGGCTCCGTCACGGTCAAAGTCTGCCAATCGACCATGTCCTGGTATTCGGTCGCGTCGAGGTTGAGCGGTGGCACTCGAAACCTGCGGATTTTGTTTGCAGACACATGTGATCTTGCCTTCATGATTCTTCTGAGTCCGAGTTCCGTTATATGTGGTCGCTCATCTGTGATCATGGTTAATAGCACGTTCTCGGGGTGTCCGCAGAAGCCGTTTCGCCGAATCACCGGGTCGACGACTTTCTTTAGAGAGGAGCTGAGGTACCGTGTTCTCACCATCATCCCGTGCAGATGTTTGGCTCCATCTTTGCATGATGGCTGCGTCTTGATGGCGAACCATGTTGGGGCGTAGACCCGGATGATGAATGTGACAAGAGTTTTGATGTTGTTGGATGGTGCATCGAGGCCAACATAGAGGCGGAGGATTCTGTTGGCAGTTGTCAACCATCGCGAGTGGTTCAATGGTCCCGGTTTTCGCAATGCTAGATCACAGGGACAGTGTCCTTCACTGACAGCTTGACACATCTGCCACAGGTACTGCTGGTCAGTGCTCAGGTCCTTCACGTCAACATGCGGCAGTGGCTGTAATGGAGATATAGGTTCATACGATGTTATATGGAGTTCCGTGCATGCTGTGAGAGATTTCCCTATCGGTCCTGAGAAGCACTTAGGTCCTGTAGTTGCTCCATCTAAATGCTGAAACAGGTGTCGCAGGGGGAGCTCGTTAGCATGTAATAAGCACACGAGCCATTGCAGCGGTTTTTGTAGTAATTCCTCAAGCTGCCGAATAACTCCGCCATTATGTCCAGTGTTGACAGCGGTTCCGTCGCATCCGACGACTTTCACACTGTCGAGATCCACACCTCGCGCAGCCAAGCATTCAAAGATTACTTTGGAAATCGCCTTGCTTGATCCACTTGACGGCGTCACGTGGCCAAAGTACGATGAACCTGGTTCACAAATACTGTAATGCTGACGTGCTCTTCTGTATCTCTGTCCCGGTGGCCATGTCCTGCAGCGTCTCGTACATTTTTCATCGTTCTATCCTTTCGACCGTCGAAGTACAATCCAGGCAAGTCTGTCATACTGCTGTCTAGTTTTGTCAGTTCTTGACGAGTTCTACTTCTTTCTCGGCGAATTTTACTACGATCAATGACTTTGGAGGTGTCATTTGTAGACACAATTCCAATGTCTTGTAGCACGGATGAGGCAATAACGGCTGCTGCTCGATCTGAGACGCCCGTTCTATCGCACGCTTTAGCCAAACATGGTAATCGTACAGTCATCGTCATTCTTTGACGTTTACTCTCCAGTGTCGATAGATCAGGTTTACAGTGTGACTTAGATAGGGTGTATTCTTCGTCGCTGTTGTCGGTGTCGTCGTCCTTGTCTTCCTCGTTGTAGCTTCCAGAATTGCATTGCTGCTTCGATTGTTCTTGGTGAATGCTGTGTCTTCTCGATTCACAGACTTTCCTGGATATTTTCTTCTGTAGCTTTGTTGTTTCCACCAATCGATGCCTCCTATAATCATCTTTCTGGCTCCTCTCTGGTCCTCTAGAAACTTTCTTTCTTTGAGTGGTACTTTGTCCGCTCTTTCGCACTTACAGCTCATGACGAAATCTACACATTTGCATTTGCTAATGTCGAAGAGTTTATCTGCGTCTTCTCTGAACTGTTCAAGTGTTGCTTGTAGTTGTCGTTGTCCTTCTGAGCCTTGTATGGTTTCAAGATTTTCTTGTATTTCTCGTTGTACGGTCTGAGCGTTTCAATCACTCGTCCGTGCGTCACGGTCGGAAGAGACGCTTTCTCCCAAACAAGTTCAACATCAACGCAAACTTTTTTTGATACTTCGACGAACGGTGGATATTTGTTATTCTTCGTTGTCAGCTGTTGTCTTGTATGGATGTAAGCCTTCATAACATCAGCGTAGGTGGGAAGAACATTTGTGGGTATCTCGCGTGGCGCGCCAAAAATCACACATGCCGCCTTCTCCCTCGTAATAATTTCCATTCTGAAAAAAAAAACAATTATTATAAATTGTAAGCAATGTAAGACTATTAAAGAATTTCTGCAAGAAAAAGAAATATCAAATTAATACTGTCACACTCACTTGTCAAACACCTATAAACAGATATCAATATGTAATTAACTTACTTTTAATATCAAGTTTCACGAAAAAATGATGATAACAGCACAAATAACCTTCAATTCTCACTGCCACATGTGCACTGAGCTTGGCGGAGCAGCCGCGCTTTGCATATTACTCACTCTCCCCCCACTCCCAATCTCCCATCCCCTCTGACTCACGGACTGCATATGTTATCGCACCAAATCACTACCATCACTGAAACTAGCATTAAATCAATGTATGGTTAACTAAACTCTTTCTTATCTCACTTACTCACATCAGCTCTAATAATTTGGCCACCCTCTGTAATTGCCATTAATTTACATTCCACACATGTTGTAATCTTAAATGTCAACCTCAAGTATGCAATAACACAGTCTACAGCAAACTAAGCTGTTAATTATTTGCATAAACATGGATGAAAGACCAGCATCTTGGATGACTCCTGATGGGCAAAGCGATCGTTAAAACATGAAATATGCCATATATTAAAATCGCTGGTGGTCAATCAAGCAATGCTTCAATTGTATTATAATTTCAAATGCTTCTTTCTAAAGCCCATTGGCAACTTTTCCACACTCAAGTAAATTAAAAATCCAAAAATGATATTTTCACTCCACCTTAATGAGTAAAGGTCTGTTTCAACTCGATCCCGTTGCTCTGAATTCCTTCAGAATGGATTTAAACAAAAAGGGCAGGTTGTTAAATCTTTGGTAAAAATTTGTTTTTGTCTTTGTTTCCTTATAAATCTGTAGGTTTCTCTTACAATTTTATTTTTCAATTTTTTGCTGTATGCGTGTATGTGTATGTATGTATGTGTATGTGAGTATGTGCGTGGTCATTGCAGTTAAATGTGTGTGTATGTATATATGTGTGTATATGTATATGTATGTATGTATGTGTGTATATGTATATGTATGTATGTGTATATATGTGTATATATATATATGTATATATGTGTATGTACCTTACCTTACCTTACAACCTTACAAAGGTTCCGCGCGATGATTTCTCATTTAGCGAAGGTCAAGCTTGTATGTGTGTATATATATATATTATATATGTGTGTGTGTGTTTGTATATATGTATGTATATGTATATATATTTGGTTATGCGGGTATACATGTGTAGTTGTATTATTTGTAATTTTTTCAATTTATATTTATTTTTATTTCTTTATTCTTTTGCGACCTACCGTTTTTTCAGACAATAATTATAAAAACAAATCTTTGGTAATTTTTTCCCTTATGCATATATATATATATATTCTGTATATATTGCGTTTATATTTCGTATATATACCGTATATATGTTGTATATATTTTTATGGTTCTTTATATATCATCTAGGCATCATTTTGTTTTCCAATTTATATTTACTTGTACTTTTTTATTCGTTTGTGACCATAATATACATGATTCAGACAATAACTAAAAAACCTTTGGTAATTTTTCCCTTATAAATTGGTGTGCCTCTCTTAAAATTTATTTTTCAATTTATTATTATTATTTTTTATAATTTTTTAATTTTTTTTTTTTTTTGGTTTATTTCTTTATTTCTTTGTGACATATATATCAATTTGGCATCATCTATTAAATTGATTGTAAACTTCCCTTTTGAGCTTGAATTTGTAGACTCCACTTACAATTTTTGGTTTTTTATCTGTTAGTTTATTTCTTATGGTTATAAAAACCCACTCTAATAGACAGAGTTTATTTCCACGACAGTTTCGACGCCCACTGGCATCCACCCGAGGAGGATGCCAGTGGGCGTCGAAACTGTCGTGGAAATAAACTCTGTCTATTAGAGTGGGTTTTTATTCTCATATTTTGACCTTCACGTAAAAAAGTGAAGTTTTTTGCATTCTTTATGGTTATTTGGCTGTGACATATACAGGGCGTCCCAAAAAAATGTATACACACTTTAACAGCTGATAGCTCAATTGATGTTTCTTTCTTTCCAAGTTAAACCCATTAGAATTAATAATGGCAGTCAGACTAAACTTTGAACAAAGGAAATTCATTCTAAAATGCTACTGGAAGTGTGAAAACGCAGTTGAAGTGCAAAGACAGTTTAGGAGGGAGTTTCAAACAGATCCACCAACGCGACTTACCATCACTCGAATTAGAGATGGAATTAGCCGAAGGAACTGTTCAGAATGTCCACAAGAAGCGTTCCGGAAGACCACGGACATCGACAAGCCCCACAAAGCAAGAAAGAGTACTGGAAACGTATCACCAAAGTCCAAAAAAATCTGTGCTGCAAGCGAGTCGTGAGGTAGGAATTTCAGAATCGTCTGTCCAACGCATTTTGAAGCACTGTCAATGGAAAAGTTACATTCCAAGATTAGTCCATGCTATTAATGAAGATGATCCGGACCGAAGAGTGGAGTATTGCGAGTGGTACTTGTCACGATGTGGATGTGGATTGGACGAAGGGGTTTCGTAGAATACCCTCCGCGTTCACCAGACCTCACACCACTAGACTTTTTTTATGGGGATACTTAAAAGACAAAGTGTACGCTATAAAACCTGCAACAGTCGCTGAATTGAGAGCAGCCATTGAACGAGAATGCACAAAACAAATACCAAACGAAATGTTTCGTGATGTTTGCGATTCCATTGCTTCGCGTTATCAGCAGTGCCTGGACCAGAACGGACGTCAGTTTGAAAACAGGCGTTGACAAAACAATTAATAATGTCTGTAGATTCTATTACATTTTGAAAATGAAATGTATTTTAATAAACACTGCCTTTATAAGTATTTAAAGTGTGTATACATTTTTTTGGGACGCCCTGTATATCACTAAGGCATTATTTTGTAATTTTTTTTTTTTTTTTTTTTCCCTATTTAATTTATATTTATTTTTATTTCTTTATTCTTTTGTGACCTGTTCCATAAACAAGCCATTTGAATTTATATTGAAGGTCGGCCAAAGTGCTAAAAGTGTCATTTTCCCATACAAATGTGTTCGCTCCTCCCTCAATTTTTCTTTACTTACTATATATATGTATATGTGTGTATATTATATATTATATATATATATATATATATATATATATATATTTGTGGTTTTTTATTTGTTGGTTTATTTCTTTATGGTTATTTAGGCTGTGACATATATATCACTAAGGCACTATTTTGTAATTAATTTTTTTTTTTTCCCCAATTTATATTTATGTAAAAATGAACCATAAATAATTCCCATATTCCTATATTATCTTATCCTTCATGTAATTCTTGTATTCATTTATATAGTCTCTGTATCCATTGTAAGAAAAAGTATCCATTTTAAAAATTCATGTTATATGGTTCATGTATTTATATAATTCTGTATATTCTTATATATTTAACTTTATATAATGCCTATACTCATATGTATGTACGTGTGTGTATTCATTTTTACATAAGGACCAAAATCGCCCAACGCGAGTTTGGATAAAATTTTTGATTTGCTTTCTACTTTGCTAAATAATTGGTGACCTGTTGTTTTTTAAAATCTCATAATCATTTTTTTAGATTTCGCTTAATAAGGAATCCTGTTTAAGCTTTGCAATGTTCACATTTTGTATACACTCTCTTTCGTTATAAACAATGAGATCATGTCTTGCCTAAGCATTAAAATTGTACATCTTAAACCTTAAAATTTCACTCATATGCATATTTTAGTGTAAAGATGCATAGTCCGATTTCCACTTTTAGTTAACTTGGCAGATCATGATAACATCAGATCTGAAAAGTCGCGGTTTAAGATAAAAATATGGTTTCGTCTTCAAATATTTTGTTTACTCGTTCAAGCCTTACCACAGCTAAAAAATTTACTTATTTTTAAATATTGTGCAAAAATAATACAGCCTTCTTAGCATTTAATAATAATAATGTTAGCAGTTTTTGGGTATATAAACCCATTAAAATTATTCCATTGTCATTCAGAAGCTAATTCAGAGGCTGAGCACTACCTGTATCTTTTAGCAGTAAAGTTACAGTTGGAGAAACTTTTTATTGTCCCCTTCGAGCCTTGCTCTCTTCAGAAAAACTTAGAAAACTTTCCGGATACGCTATAAGAAGAATCCGGAACCTTCAGCATTTAGATTGCAAATCTACCAGAGTCCTCCGAGCCACTATAGAAGAACTCGGAGAGTAACATAGAAGAAAACCACTTCAAGTCACACATCCGTTGCTTGCCTCCTAACCAGAACCCCCGTCGATCCGAACCACCCCAGGGCCATAGACGGAGGGGTTAACAACTGGCGACCCTTTAACCAGGATCTTCACGACTCCAGGATTCTTCCAGTCTTCCAGACTCTGGAACCAGAACCAACACCCAGTTGACCGGCGTGTCACGACTTCGAGTTCGTCACATCCACCCTGAACCGGTGCGTTACGACTCCAAGTTCTTCACGCCTACTTTTCATCTAGGAACAAGTGGCCAGCCAGACACGTCTTCAGGACACACCTCAAAAGGATTTCGCCGTAGGAATCTTGTTAAGTACAAAACTTTTTTTAAAATAATTTCTAAACATTTGAAAAGTCATTATTATTAACAATTAATATTTAGTATTGAGCCAGAATTAACAAAAAAACAGTGAACACTTCAGACACCAGTGATACACTCTTTTTATTGAAAACAGTATTGTCACAGTTATTTTCAGTTATTTTTACTATTCTAGTTAGTATAGTATAATTTTATTTAATGTACCAAACATAGTATTACCATACCATCACGTACATTTGAGTGAAATTTTGTTTACATTTTTATTTTTGTTTGCAATCTTTTCAAATTTTCCCCGAGTTAGGCAAATTGTTGTGCATTATTTTTTTTAGATAGTGTAGTTAGGAAAACCCCTTAAGTGATCATTCCATGAATTAAGATCGGTCAAGCAGACCTAATTAGAACATTAATAAGTACCTTCACATATGAGCGATTCAGACGGTGCGCTTTCTGACATCGAAGAATTACCTACACCCATTTTTCCACCTACCCCGCGCCCTTCAAACATATTCCCAAACACACAAGTCAGTATGTCTCAGTCTCAAACCCCCGCCCCAGCATATATTAACTTAGGCAGATTAGTAAATCTTCCTCATACTGTTTTAATTTTTAAGGGGACCATAGATAATCGTTTTGTTGAACCGCGCGTAAGACCTTGGGTTGAGTCTTTAGAGCAACATTTCTTACGCGAGAATATTACCGATGATGATATAAAAATCAGAGAAGCAAAAAGATTTATTGACCCTAAAGAGGGAAATGCCCATGACACAGTCACTTACGTCCCATCAATTAGCGAAGCTATAACATGGGACGATTTTAAACAAAACCTATTAGAATTTTTTAAAGAAATAACCCTTGCACAACCCTTAGCCACATTAGAAGCAGTCTTCCAAGCTAAATGGAAGAAAGAGGAACACGAGGATTTAAACAATTTTATTACACGTACACACAAACTTGTAGGAGAAGCCCTCCGGGCCGCAGAAAATGCATGTGGCATAACTTTTACTTCGAAACAAAGAAATCTAATAGTAGCCACAACCATTTACCAAAACTACCCGGAGCGCCTAAAAAAAAGTTTCAGGAGTTTTTAAATGTTGACAAACCTGTCAGTGTAGCCATAAACAAAACACGGGAACATCACCCCGATTTAGCAAACCAAACTACCGAAAGGGTAGAGAAACCCCGTACATTATTCAGCAGCAGCCACAACACCAATACCAACAGCAACAACAACAACAATATAAACCAAGGCAAATACAGGGAACACCCCAGAAACAAGCCCCCCAAACCCAGAATACACGCCCTCCTCCACAGTGTTTTAACTGTGATAGTTTCGGGCATATGATAAGTCAATGTAATTACCCCTCGTATTGCTCCCACTGTCACGAACATGGTCATCGCCAAAAGTGTGCTGATAAAGCCCCTGCAGGGTATAGACCCCACTTTCAGAAACCAAACCAACCACGTCCCCAAAACGTATCCCAAAAGTCAACCAATCCCCAGAAACCAGTCCATTCCCAGCCTCAGTCGAACTACCAACCCAATAATCACGACCACAGGGTCACCCACACTCTTACCCCATGTATAAACCCCAATACAACCAGCAAGGTCAACTAGTTCGGTACGTAGAAGTACCCGGGGAGGAATCATTTTCCCCAGAGAACAGTTTTCAAGAACACCCTTCAGCGTATGATATCCCGTAGAATATGATCCAGGTCCTCCCATAGAAGACCATGTGAGCCCTTTTTTAGACCCTACATTGGAGGCAGCAGTTCAACCTCCTCCCTCCTAAATTACAGTAGTAAGCCCAGATACGCACACAAACTCCCCATCAGGATAATAGGTGCGGACCTCTTAGATTTAATAATAAATTGTAGTACGGATAACCAAGATTTAACTGCTCTCCTAGATACAGGAGCACACGCACGTTAATTAAGAAACAATGCGTAGATGAATTACTAGAGAGTACAAATTATAAATATGAACTTAAGGCACCATCCTGCCAACTTAGAGGAGTTACGGGCACACCCATACCCACATACGGAGAAATTGAGTTATATTTAGAAATTGGAAACGCGGTATACCCCGCGAAATGTTGTATAGTGGACACAGTCGCCACCTTTCAGACAGACATCCTACTAGGGATGGATTTTTTTAACCGGAATCAATGGGAGATTTACCCAGCCGGAAAGTTAGTAAAGTGTCGAAATAGGACACACCATCTCCGCGAGGATGACAGACAACTTAATGCTAATAGACTTAGCTCAGTTCAGATTTCCGAAAGAAATAGGAAACCCCCTCTACTTGATAGCAGATCAAGTCGGCCGGTTGCATCCAGAGGGACAACCGCTCCAGAAATCAGACCCCAGGGTAATCAGTTCCAGTTGTTGAATCCAGTTGGATCAACCCAGGCAGTTTCCAGACAGTCAGTTTCCAGTCAGTCAGTTTCCAGTCAGTCAGTTCCAGTCAGTCAGTTTCCAGTCAGTCAGTTTCCAGTCAGCAGTTTCCAGTCAGTCAGTTTCCAGTCAGTCAGTTTCCAGTCAGTCAGTTTCCAGTCAGCCAGTTCCAGTCAGCAGTTTCCAGTCAGCCAGCTTCCAGTCAGCCAGTTTCCAGTCAGTCAGTTTCCAGTCAGCCAGCTTCAGTTCAGCCAATAAGGCAAATTTTAGTCGCCGAACCAGAATCAGATTCACAATTTTTCATATGCCCTACCGAGCATATAACAGTAGCACCTTATGAGAAGATTTGTTTCCTAGCAAAAGTAGTTAACAGTCAAGGAAAATTATTAGAGTCAGAGCGTACTCTGATTACAGAGAAAAGTAATTTCAAAAGAGATGTTCTTATTGCCCAAGTCCTTAGTCAGAGTCAGAATTCAGCTATCCCTGTTGTTTGTTTAAACAAAGGAGAAAGTCTATAGAATTAACTTCAAATCAGAAAATAGGAACTGTTTCCACAGTAGAATAGATTCAGATTTCCCCATCAGTACGATAAATCGTGTTTCCAGTTCCTTAGAATTAAAGCCTTCAATATTAAAAGAAGAATATAAGAAATGTCTGAAGCACTCCCTTCAGGAGTCACCAGCTTTACAGGATCCCAAACTAATGGAATCACTTCTCGATTTCCTGATAAGAAATAAAGATGTGATTGCCCTAACCGGAGATCCTCTGGGCCGAACTAATTTGGTCCCTTTTGAAATCAAGTTGGAACCCAATTCCAAACCCATTTTCATTCCTCCCTATCGGGTTCCACATTCTCAGTTAGTCACTATTGAGGAACACATCAAGGACATGTTGGAGCAGGATGTCATTCAGCCTTCAGCTAGTCCCTGGTCCGCTCCTATGATTCTCGTCTCCAAAAAGGACGGAACATCTCGCCCTTGTATAGATTTTAGACGCCTGAATAACATTACCATCCCAGACCGTTTCCCGATTCCAAACATGCAGGAAACAATTCTGAACGTAGGGAAAGCGAACTTTTTTTCATCCCTCGATTTAGCATCAGGTTATTGGCAAATGGAGGTCAGTCCCGAATCTCGGGCATTACTGCTTTCTCCACTAACCGAGGCCATTACGAATTCCAGGTTTTACCTTTCGGAGTCCGAAATGGGCCTGCTAATTTCTCTAGGTTGATGAATATAGTCCTTTCCGACCTATTAGGTGTCGAAGCTCTCGTGTATCTTGACGATATTATCGTCTATAGTTCGGACATAAAAACACACTTTCAACGCCTTCATAATGTGCTATCACACTTGAGAAAAGCACACCTTAAACTGAAGCTTGCAAAGTGCAATTTTTTACAAGAATCCCTGGTATACCTAGGATTCCTACTCTCGTCCACAGGAATTAAACCTGATCCAGCCAAACTCGAAGCCCTGGAAAGGTACCCTGTACCCAAGACCATCGACGACGCCCGTGCATTTATTGGTTTTGTCGGATTCTATCGGAACTTTATCCCCCAATTTTCGAATATTGCTAAACCCATTACTAATTTGTTCCAGAAAAATTCGAAATTTAACTGGGAATCCGATCACCAACATGCCTTTGAAACTTTAATTAATAAACTAACCTGTCATCCCATTTTACAATATCCTGATTACACAAGACCCTTCATCATAGCCACAGATGCTTCCTCCTATGGACTAGGAGCCGTCCTGTTACAGGACGTAGACGGTGTGGAATTACCCATTGCTTATGCCAGTCAACTTCTCTCTGCACCTCAACGGAATTATTCCACTACGGACCGAGAGGCCCTAGCGGTATATTGGGCTTTGAAAAAATTCCGAAATATCGTCTATGGCTACGATGTAACCATCAAGACTGATCATAAGCCACTCACGTACCTCTTCAAGGACAAGCTACTTGAAGGACGATTGAGTAGATGGGCTCTGTTGATTCAGGATTTTGCAGCGAAAATCGTATACAAACCGGGAAAACTGCAAGTTATTCCAGACGGATTGTCGAGACTCAAGCCCGACGCCCGAGTGAATAAAATAGGACTTCTTCCTGTGTTCGACTACGAGTGTCTGCAATACTCCCAACAACAGGACCAACACACCCAAAACCTTCGGGCGCGCCTGGAACAAAAGGAACCATCGAAGGTAAAAGAACAGTACAACCTCAAAGATGGGCTCGTACATTTCAGGAACGAAGATGGAAACGACCTCGTGGAGATACCAAAGGATCTCGTTGATATAGCCATTGGACTTTGTCACGACTCACCTTTTTATGGACACATGGGGCCGGATCGCACCATCAAAAGTCTTTTGGAGCGATACCATTTTCCCGAGATGAACAGAACGGTACATGAATACATCGCCGAATGTCCGTCGTGTTTAAAGCATAAGGGCAACGTACCATCCACCGCTCCAATGCATAAATATCCAGTATGCCAGAGGCCCTGGCAAAGAACTGGAATGGATATACTGGGACCATTTCCCAAAACATCAAAGGGAAATCAGTACATCATTGTGTTTACGGACCACTTCTCGCGTTACAGCGAAGTAGCCGCCATTCCAGACCAGACCTCGGAAACTGTGGCAAGAGCCCTAGTGGAACGCGTCATCCAAAACCATACCACTCCTTCCATCCTAATCTCGGATAACGCCCTAGTTTCACTTCCAAACTGTTCGAGTCACTCTGTAACATGTGTAGAATTAAAAATACACACATTGTGGCATACCACCGCAGGCAAACGGCTTAGTGGAAAGGCACAATCGAAAGATCTTGGAAGCCCTGCGCCACGTTGTCGATGCATCCTCCCGTACATGGGATGATTCCCTTCCCATGGTACAAACAGCCATCAACAATGGCTATAATGTGTCCATCGGGGACACCCCTCATTTCGTTCTCTATCACTACGACAAGCGTCTACCTTTTGATTTGCCCGACCAAACCGACCCGGCAGTCCTAACATCTTCCGAAATGGCAGAAGCAAATCAGCAACTAGCTGAACGATCTTTCAAGATTTTTGACATAATCCGCTATGCCCTCGACCAACGAAACCAACAGATGGAGCAAGAGCAACATAGGCGTCATCCCCGTCAACGGACTATAATCGTTGGTATGCGATGTTATCTGAAGAGCGTGAAACCGCCAGGGGCTCATCGCAAATTATACCCAAATGGGATGGCCCATATAGGATTATGAAAGACCTCGGAAAAAATCGTTATGAAATCCTCGACCTCCGGGATCATTCCAAACTAAAGATCATTCACGCTGACAATTTGAAGATAGCTTCCGAACAACACCTTCCCAAAAAACAGCTGCCAGGCGTTCGAGCCGCCTATCCTTCAAAAGGTCAAGATATTAACAAATCGGGCAGGGATAAAAAACTGAAGTAGTCACCGCGGGAACCGCTACCCATGACGAAGATTGGTACCTCGTAATACCACCATTACTCGAGGCAATCTCTGAACAAGAGGAGGCCCCAGAGCCAAGCGTCCCATCGGACCCAGACCCTGGAGAAACCCCTTCGAGAGATCACTCAGTGGAACTCCACCATCTCCACCCATCTCCTCTGTCACCACCCTCGCCGATTGATGATCGACGCACGGACCCTACATACCGCCCGCAAATGCATCACCCACGTGAACTAGAACCTTCACATAAGAAACGAACCCGCTCAGAATCCGAGCTCAACGGTCGACCCCCATTGCCACCAAAACGAGGCCGACCCCTTCGCCCACCAACACAAGTATCCACACAAGTATCCACACAACTACCCCCAGCTCCGTATAACTTAAGGCGTAGAAATGAATAAAATTGTCCCCCTTATAATTTTCCAAATTATTTACTCTTGTAGACCTAGCATTAAAATTTCTACCGGAGTTGTTATAGAAAAACTTGCAGAAGGTAAATTTTTGAAAGGGCATGCAGACCTTTATATAAATTTGCAACCCCCTGCTAGAATTAAAATCAATCTCCTTCAGATACAAACCCAATTAGAAACGTTTGAAAGTAAAGTCCAAAATTCTTTCCAAGGAAAAGATCAGATTAGTCGCGTTCTGTTAGAAAATACCCTCGAAAATATTCAAACTACAGCACGCGCCCTATCAGAAATATTAGCCTTACCATGGATACAAACTGAAACCAAAAATTCCGAAAACTTTAACCAAAGAAGTAAAAGGGGACTGATAGATATAGGAGGGAAACTGTTCAAAGGTTTATTCGGATTAGCAACCGAAGAAGATATTAAAAGAATTGAACTTAAATTGAATCTCTTCGCTCGAATCGACAATATAATGGACACATGTTAGAACAAACTATTAGGTCATTACACGAAAACAATCGCTTCCTCACTCCCTTTCGGACAGATTCACATACCTTGAATCCATGTTAGCTCAATACAAAGAACACAAACGATATCTAGAATTAATAGAAATAATGAACATACAAGTAACCCTAATCGATAAATACTTACAACGAATAACTACGATTCATTCCAAGGTTTTGCGTGCAACCCAGCTAGCCCATGGAAAAATCACTCTTTCCACCCTAATACCATGGGAAATACTCCAGTCCTTGATTCACACCGCCCAGTCACAATTAAAATTATCACCCATATTCCCACTCAACCACACTAATTACCCTCAATTTCTAGAATACACCTGGACTGTACATGGACCACGCCCCTACACATACCTCATAATTATACCATTTTTCGATTTCCTCACTTATGACGTATATAAATTTCACCCTTTCCCAACACCCTACCAAAATAACTCTAATGTCTATCGATTGTATTTACCCACCGTACCACCTTACCTTTTCCTCACCAAAGATCTATCAGCTTATTCTATGATGTCAGATATGGTTATTCGGCTACCAATTGGTTGCTCCTTGCGTTCAGAAGCCCTCCAAATATACAACCCGTATAAGGTTACCCTTAATAACTCATACCCATTTCCGTCGCAAATTAAATTTAAACCCGTCATAGAGATCTTAAATCTCTCCATAAAACCTGTAACCATCCTACCCGAACTACATGCCCCTGAATGGAATGATCAATTGAGCCGGTTTAAAATTTCTGTTGATAACCAAAATAATCTCTTACAAATACTACAACCGGTAACCATTTTCTCAACATCTGCCGTTAGTATCATTATTGTATGTGCTATTATCCTCGGTATATTTGTGGTGAAAAGATCATTCTGGGAACAAAGAAAACCAAGTGACACGGAACATGAAACTATTTATGCACGACCAAGAGTGCGTACCCAGACCACGTGAACTAGACTTAACCACCCGACTTATGTTGTATATATAAATCTGTATTATAAAACCAATAGTTATCATCTAGTTAGCATTAGTTAGGCTGTTACGTTATTATATTAATATCATTCTAGAGGGAAGAGCCCTGTAAAAATGAACCATAAATAATTCCCATATTCCTATATTATCTTATCCTTCATGTAATTCTTGTATTCATTTATATAGTCTCTGTATCCATTGTAAGAAAAAGTATCCATTTTAAAAATTCATGTGTTATACGGTTCATGTATTTATATAATTCTGTATATTCTTATATATTTAACTTTATATAATGCCTATACTCATATGTATGTACGTGTGTGTATTCATTTTTACATAAGGACCAAAATCACCCAACGCGAGTTTGGATAAAATTTTTGATTTGCTTTCTACTTTGCTAAATAATTGGTGACCTGTTGTTTTTTAAAATCTCAATCATTTTTTTAGATTTCGCTTAATAAGGAATCCTGTTTAAGCTTTGCAATGTTCACATTTTGTATACACTCTCTTTCGTTATAAACAATGAGATCATGTCTTGCCTAAGCATTAAAATTGTACATCTTAAACCTTAAAATTTCACTCAGATGCATATTTTAGTGTAAAGATGCATAGTCCGATTTCCACTTTTAGTTAACTTGGCAGATCATGATAACATCAGATCTGAAAAGTCGCGGTTTAAGATAAAAAATATGGTTTCGTCTTCAAATATTTTGTTTACTCGTTCAAGCCTTACCACAGCTAAAAAATTTACTTATTTTTAAATATTGTGCAAAAATAATACAGCCTTCTTAGCATTTAATAATAATAATGTTAGCAGTTTTTGGGTATATAAACCCATTAAAATTATTCCATTGGCATTCAGAAGCTAATTCAGAGGCTGAGCACTACCTGTATCTTTTAGCAGTAAAGTTACAGTTGGAGAAACTTTTTATTGTCCCCTTCGAGCCTTGCTCTCTTCAGAAAAACTTTGAAAACTTTCCGGATACGCTATAAGAAGAATCCGGAACCTTCAGCATTTAGATTGCAAATCTACCAGAGTCCTCCGAGCCACTATAGAAGAACTCGGAGAGTAACATAGAAGAAAACCACTTCAAGTCACACATCCGTTGCTTGCCTCCTAACCAGAACCCCCGTCGATCCGAACCACCCCAGGGCCATAGACGGAGGGGTTAACATATGTGTATATATGTGTATATGTATATTGTGTATATGTATATATGTGTATATGTATATATATGTATATATTTAAAAATTAGTATTGTTTCTAAGAGGTGTAGGTCGTGCTTATTTGCTTTAGCAATTATTGAGAGGTATTAGATTTAATTGAATGGTCTTAGTGATGGGAGTGGGAAGGTATATTTAATTGGAAGGGATTTGTAAGTCTATTACACTGCCCAACAAAAAAGATTTTTTGTGCTGCTGATTTAATTCTAAGACCTGTTGCTGGCTACTATTGATGTGCTGATTTCAAAAATCACCTTAGATTTTGTCCATCACATTAGGTTTTCGTGCTATGCAATATGCCTCTTTTGGGTGATCCATGAAGGGCGCTTATCAAAATTGATGATTTTTGAGACATGTTAACAGCTGTTTTGCTGTTAAAATTTTATCTGTGGAATACGCAAATCTGTGCATTAAATCTAAAGGTCATGTACAACATATTAAAATCTTGGGTATCTGTGTAAAAGTTTGTAAAAGCTTTGAATAAAGAAGGTGATTGCTTTAATTACATATGTGCAGCCTTTCCAGGTCTTAGTGATGAGAAGCTTAAAGCTGGTATATTCGATGGTGCCCAGATAAGAAAACTGATGAAAGATCCGCAGTTCAGTAACTCAATGACCCAAACGGAGGCAAGAGCTTGGAATGCTTTTGTGGAAGTAGTTAAGAACTTCCGAGGAAACAAAAAGTCTGAAAATTATAAAGATCTTGTGAAGGATTTACTTGTAAACTTTCAGCAGTTGGGTTGCAACATGAGCATTAAAGTTCACTATCTCAACAGTCATCTGGATAAATTTCCAGAAAATCTTGGTGATGTTAGTGAAGAGCAAGGTGAAAGGTTCCACCAAGATATCAAAGTGATGGAAGAACGATACCAAGGAAGATGGGATACCCATATGATGGCTGACTACTGCTGGAGCCTGCAAAGAGATTGTCTTGACGTCTCTCATTCTAGGAAGTCCTATAAGAGAAAATTTATCAGCACTGAAAAGTAAGAAAACAAGAAAAAGACAATGTTAAGAAAACTGGTCCCGTGCTTGCTTTAATATGGATTCATTTTTTGCTTATTTAAACACTTCTAATCACTTTATGTGTCAATATTACCATTGTATATTAAAGTTCACTCCCTGCACAATTGTTTACTTTTCCATGCTGATTCTGAGTATGTAGAAACTTATTTTTTGAAAAGAAAAAAAATTGGGCATAACCCTGCCAAAATGCGATATCTCCAAAATATCCGTATTTGATTGCTCGAAAACCTGACGTGATAGGCAAAAACTAAGGTGATTTTTGAAATCAGCACACCAAAGTTACCTAAAAACAGGTGTCAGAATTAAATCAGCAAAATTGGTGTTGGGCAGTGTTATTAGTACAGCTACTAATATCCTTGTGTTCACCGATAAGAATTAGGAGTTGGCGTGCAGTCATGCCAACTTACGACAATGTGCAATCGTCACGTGTATATTTGTAAATAACCGATGACTACAACGGCTTTGGAATTATATCTTTAAATATGAAAAAGGTGTGTAATTTACGTTCTAATGCGTAAATGTGTAAATATATATATCTCTTTACTGAAGATGACTTTAGAAATGTCGAAAGCTCTGCATATTAAATGTTTGTATATGGACTAGTCCTATTGTTCCTTATATATAGAGGGTGGCCCAAAAAAATGGCACCAAATTTGAGAAGTGATATCTCAATAATCATTGCAGGTAGGGACTTAAAAAAACAACGAAATGAAAGATAATTCTTTTCTCTTTAAATACTTATCCTATGACTTGATGGTTATAAGCCCATATAATGCCCAAAATTGGCTTCCAAAAAAAATATACAAAAAAAGTTGCGCATTTATATTTATTCCTTGATCCTAATTTTAAATGAAATTTTTCTATTCCAGACCCCTCAAGATGGGATTGAGAGAATCTGATAATAACATTATACAAGCACTACGTGAAGAAAAAGGATATTCATTAAACAGAATCCTTTACGAATTTCCAAATAGAAATTGGAAAAAAAGAACTGTGGCACATTTTTTACAAAAACTTAAAACCGGCAGCAGTCAACGGCGTCCGGGAAGTGGTCGACCAAAAAGTATTAGAACGCCAGAAAACATTGAAAAAGTAAATGAAATGGTTTTAAGTCAAGAGGAACAACCGGGAACAAGTAAAAGTGAACGTGAAGTTGCGAAAGAAACCGGGATTTCACGTTCATCAGTACAGCGAGTAATTCGAAAAGATCTTGGGTTGAAAACATTTAAGAGGGTGAAGGTTACTGCTTTATCGGAGCCTGTGAAAGAAAGACGTTTCCATCGATGTAAAAATCTATTGCGAAGATTTCGGTCAAATGAGTCTGTGAAAAAAATTTGGTTTTCTGATGAGAAACGATTTACGGTCGAAACACCACGAAATACCCAAAATGATCGGGTTCGTGCAGCAGTGGCGACAAAAACTCATGTTGACCCAAAACGACTTTTGCGTGAAAAAAAACACTTTTCAGATTCGATAATGGTTTCCCTTGCAGCGTCATCTGAGAACAAAACATCCATCATTTTTATTCAGTGAGGCGTTAAAATTAACTCAATTTACTACTGTAATGACATTTTGTCTCCAATGTTGTCAGAGATCAAGGAGACGAGCACTGATTTTGTGTTCATGCAAGATGGAGCCCCATCTCATACAGCCAAGGGAACAATAACATTTCTCAATAATAATTGTCCTGGTTTTATCGAACCAAATAATTGGCCACCATGCAGCCCAGATCTAAACCCCATTGACTAATTTGTGTGGTCTGCCTTAGAGAGAGAAGTCTACCATGGTCAGAAAATCCGTGATGTGAACCATCTTCGTGAACGAATTTAGGCTGCATGGGAAAATCTCTCACAAGTGACGATCTCAAAGGCAATTTCAAAATGGAGGGCGAGATTACAGGCTGTGGTTGACCATAATGGAGGGCAGATTGAGACATTTATTGAAAATTAGATTTAACTTAAAACCACAGAACTTCGTTTAAAGACCGTAAATTAGAAGATAATTAATTAGAAACAAATAAAAGGAATAAATATAAATGCGCAACTTTTTTTTGTATATTTTTCTTATAAGCCAATTTTTGGCATTACATATGTTTATAACCATCAAGCTATTGAATAAGTATTTAAAGAGAAAAGAATTATCTTTCATTTGGTTGTTTTTTAAAATCCCTAACTGCAATGGTTATTGAGATATCACTTCTGAAAATTGGTGCCATTTTTTTTGGGCAACCCTGTATATATATATGTGTATATGAGCCTAAGAACATAGTAGTATGACCACAAAATGTTAATGCAATGTTGCAATGAGTGACAGTGCCAAGACCAGTGCCAAGCCCCACTTGTTACAAGACCCCACGCACCAGTGCCAAAAAAAAAAGCTGCGAGAGTCCACCTAACCTCTTTGTGGGATAAGGTGGGACGGCCTTACCCAGCAAAGGGGTATACCTAACCTCAGAAAGAAAGGAGAAAGAGAGAGGAGTGCTCACTTGCCTCCTGCCAAGCGCATACTGAAAGTTCATCCCAGCGCTTGCTGTCTTATAACGTCCTAATCCGCCAGTTGGCGTAGAAGCCAGTGCCTCCATGCATTAGTAGCCAGGCATTATCAGCTAATTGGCACAGATTATACATCGTTTGGACAGCCAAGAAACGCACACAAACGCACGTACACCCCCGACTATACGCCCTTAAAGTATCACACACACACAACTATATGCACGATTATATGCACTGGTTCGAGACCAGACGATGGGCTGGTGGTGGTCAGGGTTAAGCTGTAGGTCTAAGGTGGAGTGTAAACATCCTTTCACACAAATGGTGATAGATAAATGGGAACCCAGGGTATCCTAGTGGTTAAGACGCTGGGCTGCTGGATTCCCCGTTAAACTGTATTGCAAGACTCGGTCATGTTTGTCTGTTTATCTGCTTGTTTATTTACCCCTATCTCTCTCTCTCTCTCCCTCTCATATATATATATACACACACACATATATATATATATATATATATATATATGAGAGAGAGAGAGAGAGCGAAATAAATATTCATTTAACAAAATATCATATACCTGTATTTTAAAATTATTAGTAGCATTTTTACTATAGTATTAAATTTGACTCAATAATACTTTCCTGTTCCGAAGGAATTAGATTTTTGTTGGAATCGAACTGCCAGCGCCAGCTCATTTTTTCTAAAACTGCTAATTAAATTTGTTTACACGTATTTTGCAATCAGCGATATCAGGATATCTGCTTTGTGACTATAATTTGCCAGGCGTCCTGATCGGCATTTTCTCTTATTGTAATTCTTTAATTAAACTTTAATTTAATTTAACTTTAAATAAAAAATATTCAGTATGAACTAATGTTAATTTCTCCTTAAAGGACCGATGCGGAACTTGATCGTGTTGCAGCAACTTTTCGCGACAGCTTTGATGAAAGGCGAATAAATGATTTGTAGGCTTTACCGCACAGCCAACCCACTGACCTGAATACCGGGATCGAGGTATTGGCTCACATCAGGTCCAACGAATGCCAGGTCATCGACGAACTAATGTAAGTTTTTTGTGGTTAAGAACAAAACACATTGTATTTTCATTTAACTTATTAAATGGTAGAAAGGATGTTTTAGTACAATTCGGCTTACAGAACGAGCGTCCGTTAAATAAGACTAACATTAATGGAGCCATTTTACAGTTATAATTTATATATATATATATATATATATATATATATATATATATATATATATACACACGTAAAACTTTATACAATATTGTTACAATTATATATACACACGTAAAGCTTTACACAATACATCTCATGCATACAAATGGGAAGCATTTTTTTATCTGTCTGCATACCAATTCATCATTCATCTCAGTGTCGCGCAAATCGAATAATTTTAAAAAAATTATAAATCCCCTCACACGTGACATGTGCAGGAGAAATGAAAGACAAGTATTACTAAAATATCCTTGGGAGCGGTAAGGATTCCAAACAATTTCAGGGACATGTAGCTGTTTGATGAATTGCACGACAAAAGGGTCACTCCAGGGCTGAGTGCCGAGTGAATCAAAATAGTACATTCTTTCCCTATTTTTAAAATAGATTGCAAACCATTGAATCCGCTCACCCCCCCCCCCCCAAATGTCGATGTTGACGAAAAGGATATATCAATCTCTCGTAGTTGGAACTTTGATTGTTTCATTCTTGGCAAACACACCGATAAATTTGGAGCGTGTGATTCGGTCACTTTTCTTTACTCTCTTGAGTGTATTTGCTTCCATTTTAAAAGTCTGTGACAACGTTGCTGAAAAGGTCAATTTCTATTAGAGACTGTGATTCGAGGTATACTACTACACTAATAGGTGCTTCTATAGGGTTGGCGAATTCCAATCTGACTAAGATGTTCCCACTTTGTTGTGGACTTAAGTGTGTATTTATACTAGCAGATAATTCAGGGGTAATATCAAATGAGTAAAGGTTAAATTCTTCGAAAAATTCTTTCTGCGTTACGCCAAACCCAAGCTCGTCACAGCCACCGGCATTATGAGCCAGATTACTATAAGCTCTCGCGCAGAGCGAGAACACAGCATCTGATGAATAGTCCGTAACCATAGTTCCCCTGCTGCAAAGCCATTTACGTATAGAGTTATATTTTTAAGTTCGAAATTCTCAAATTTAAAGGCGCTCTTTTTATATTTTCCATTCTTCAATGCGTGATCCTGCATTCCAATTAATATCCTTTTAGGTAGAACTCCCAGGGCCACGTTTTCTAGCTGCTTCGAGGCCAACCCGACGGCCAGCGTGTATAGCTTGATCTGTAGTCTGTTAATTCGGTATTTTACTGTTGCGTGTATTAAATTTTTTTCAATTTCTAAATATTTCGGGGAACTTAATTTCACTCTCCGTACATGTAAATATGTTTCCACGATGTGAATCACAACGGGTTTTGCGCCCTCTTCTTGATCAAGTCCCAGATTTATGCAGATCTCAGGACTCGTGCGGTTGAGTTGTAGTTTCATGTCGACGCCGTTCATAAGCAGTTTCTTCTGGAACGTGAAGTCTGTATGAAGACGTCCAAAACACTGGTATTTCTTTTTTTAAGAATTTTTAAATTTCATCTTTAGTCTGATAATAGCCCTCGGCAGTTAAAAAGGTGTCCTTCGCTTCCTTTGAAAAGTTGGACATTTTCCAGATAGGGTCGTTGGTGATAATAACCCGTTCCTACCGAGATGTTAAACTGATTTAAATACACCTCACACTGGCTGAATATGGAGTGTAGAAAGTTGGTTTCAGGGTATGCAGAGTAACTATCATCGCAGTCCGTTCCATCTGAATGAGCTCTACGCAGCTTAGCGTACATGTGCATGCAGCTTGGATAAAAGAAGCATGGGCCTGACATGGGTATCACGAATTCTATTGGGGCACTCGGTGAGCTAATGGTGTTTAATGGGTTAATTATAATAAAGACGCTATGCTCAATAAAATCCTGAGTAGGGGGCATATCAAAGAGGGACAGTTCCGATTTACAACACTGTGAACTACACGGATGGATGAAACGCTCCATGATGAGTCAGAAATAGTACCACCTCGCGCGACAAGTAGTAATCAGCCTGTGATTCGTGAAAGTAGTATCCTCAGCTTATGTCAGTTAAAAAAATGATCAGCCATAGGCTTCATACGCTTACAACACTTCTTTTTTGATGTCCTTTTACGTTTAGCGCCACTTGTTGGTAACCCCTTCTTCCTGACAACCCTCTTCTTCTTTCCGCCACCTCGCATTTTTCTCTTTGGATCTTTGATGATTTCGTCCCGTGTACGTTTTAAAGGATTTTTTAGAGCTTCTTTAGGTTTAGTTCCGCCCATTATGACTTCTACTGCGTTAAAACCTGATTGTAACGCCTTCCTCCCAAGGTATCTAGCCCTCCCCTCTTCAACAGTGGGACAGCGGTGCGTAGTATGGTTGAAAAAATGGATCCAAGCCCACTCCCACGCTGATATCTCACCCCGCGATAGACTGTGAAAGGCCTTCGGATCATTATAACTGAAAGCGACGAAAGTGTAGCTTCACTGTTAAGCTCCCATCACCGAATGGGAAATTTTTCTATCAATCGTTCTTATATATATATATATATATATATATATATATATATTGAGATATTGGTTAATAGATTAGTCGCAACATTCACATAATGGGGTTTGTCATATGCAATGCTCAAACTTTTCCCTCTATGGTTGGGGATGTGTGCAATGCACAGCAGACGCACTTGGTGGCCCCAACAAATTGATGCTCCACGATATTGCTGTAAATAGAGCACATGTCTGGGGTTTAGGTAGCTATCACCCAACTTCTCCATCTTCAGTTGATATATTAAGCTGGACAAGTCATGTTGTGCCTCGTGAAAGGTATCTCTCTGGAGAGCTGCACTATATCGATCCCCGGCCACAATTGTGAACAGCTCTTTTTCTTTAATATTTCTATTAAGCGTTGATTTTAACTTCAACGTGGGTGCAGGCGTGTCTATGTTTACGACTTCAAAAAGTAAATCGGTTGTCAGGTGCGATTTTTCAAGACTCTCGTTTAACACCGTCACAGTGTTCATGTCTGTGTCATAATGACCAATCCCTAGTATTACATTTGTGCTAGAGTACACCGAACAGGACTGATCGAATAGTGTTGTCTAAGGTTATGCCTAATTTTTTACACTCATCGATTCTTCTAAGGATCAGAAATATGATTTGCTCATTTTCAAGAGTAAAAAATTTGGTGGCTAGCTGGAATTTACAAACACCAATTTCGTAGATATCACGTTCGAACTCAATATGCCCATGGAGTTCTGTTACAAAAATTCGCCAGGGTGTTGTTAGGATGTACAGACAGAGAAGAAGAGGACGGGAGTGTGACATAGAAGTGGTTAGGCGCCATGTTGCATACTATGTAAGCTTCATTATTGTAGCAGCTTTTATATAGGTGTTGAAGCTTTCTAGGTAACCTTGCCATTTCGCCAGGTTAAATTTTCTTTCCTTAACCTTTGCTGCCTAAAATTTTTGTAAAAACCTCCAACGATTTCTTTCCCATTAGGTCTCATAGCACTTCCCCTTTAGGTTTCATAGCACTAACTTTAAAAATTTCACGGGTTCATCCTTGCTCAAATCCCTTCGCAAATTTATTTCCCGAAAGCTTACATAATCATTGATTTTAAAATGTGTAGAGTGTGGTGGCGGTGCTTCATCTCTTCTCACCTCTGTGCGCGTACCTCTTTCTAAAACTTCATTAGGTGTTGTGCCAAACTTACGGTGACGTGAACGGTTGCATGACGAGGCTAATGACCCCAGAATGTTTAATAGCTGTATGTGTTTTTATGTGTAAACTAGCGATGCATGCGTTCCTTTATGGTACGTTGAACTCTTTCAGCTAAAGAGGCCTTATATATAGAACTGCTAGTGTAGTAACTGATATTAAACTCTGTCAGCATGTTCTGAAAAGCGCGGCCTATAAATTCTTTCTCCATATCCGTACAAAAATTGCCAGGAACCCTGTTTTCTTTCAACATCAACGTTTTGGTAGCTTTAGCACCTGTTTCAGGAGATTTATTTTTCAGTGGAATTAGCCACAGATATCTAGAGAATACATCTATTATGAATAGGATGTAGCGGTAGCCGTCGTTATACACTGAATATCTTTGCAATGTCTGTTAAATTCGCTTACCAAATAGAGTCAATGGAAGCCGCACTTTTCTTGACCGTTTCAAACCTTTCTCTCACCGGCTTATGAAGTGTATAAGCATCCTGCTCGCGCAAAAACCTCTCAACATCTTTTTTCCCTAATCCATCATTGTAAATACATCTGTACACTCTATTAACGCTGCCATAGGAGGCGGGGTTAGAAATGTCATAATAGGGTTTACTTGACATGTTAGCCATTTGCGCATTTTAGAGATACGTGGATAATGTTGGGCGTGAGTTCTTTTCTTTCTTCTCTTCAGAGATGCTTGTGCTGGTGGTGATGGTGTACTCAGTTATGACACATGCGAGGCTTCATCCCAGTATTTTACTCTATTCAGATTTCCTATCAATGTTTTGGGGACATTTATTTGTTGCAGTCTTCCCATAATATGCTTCCATCCTGTTGGTGAGGGCCTGTCCCACTTTCTCACCAGATCATGGACAATGTCGACGATATCGGATCCCTGTAACCTTGTTCCTTCAACAGTGACCTCGCCTGTATCGGTCCACTGTATGATGGGGTCCTCACTCAATAGATTATAAAGAGTTAAGCCTTTATTCCGCAATGTATGTGGGAGACTGCTTTTTAACACATGCTGGATATATTGCGTTCCGTTATTCTTTGGCTTGTCATCTCTAACGTCGGGCCCAGGTCCTATGTCGACATGCTCATCTTTGGTAGCGCTGTGCCTAATAACCACGGGGAGCTCTGTCAGATTCTTATAATCTTCGTACTCATGAAGAAATTTCTGCAAAGCCTCTTGGTACAAGATCCTTTTCTTATCAGGTGACTTTTCATTCTTTAATAGAGCTAACAAAACGCTTTCCATTCTTTTAAGCATGCTTTTACGGGGTTCTACAACCATGTCTGGATTCTTTGAACTATATATATATATATGTATATGTATATATATATATACACATATATATATATATATATATATATATATATATATATATATGTGTATATATATATATATATATATATATATATACAGTGCCCGCGAAAAGTATCCGATCACTCAAGAAAATACAATAATTTTCCCTTAATATTCAGACACGTAATTCACTTTCTATTTGTTCTAGCGACATCTGGTAACTTTGAGGTTGCTCGCTGATATGAGAGCTATCCAACGCATTCTCAAATTAGTGTTCTGGTAGCTTCGTTGCGGGTGGCTGTGTCTCAAATTTGTCAGATTTCACTGTTTGTGTAAATTTCTTGATATTTTTTTTTTTTTTACAGAAAGTGGTGTAAATAAAATTTATATATAATGTGTGCTAAAAAACAACTTAAGAGTGATTGTCGAGGTGCTATTGTTGCTTTTCATGCATGTGGGAAATCACAGAGACAGATAGCTAAGGAATTAAACATATCCCAAAGTACCGTTAATTTATGGGTTTCACGGGCTAAGAACAATGGTGGCCTAACCACGCCAGTCCCTAAAAAACGATCTGGCAGACCGAGAAAAACAAATTCGCGAACAGACAAACTTATGAAACGTTTAGTATTGAAAAACCCAACAATAACTGCGAAAGAAATAAAATTTAATATGAATAATTTGTTATCTGGTGTTTCTGAACGAACTATCCAGGAGCGGCTCCAAAAAGAACTCGGATTACCATCTCGCCATGCTGCTAAGAAACCGTTCATTAATGAAAAAATGCGTAAAAAACGTGTCGCATTTTGTAAAAAATACATTCATTGGACTGTTGATGACTGGAAGAAGGTTTTATTTATCGATGAGTCGACATTTTTGACATTCAGAAGTTGTCCAAAAAAGGTTCGCCGGCCTATTGGCTCAAATAGGATGGACCCTAAATACACCCTAAAGACAATGAAACACCCTCCAAGTGTGATGGTTTGGGGTTGTTTCGGTTACTATGGCGTGGAAACTTAT
>JAJOZX010000304.1:440000-505000 GCA_023014485.1 Bathynomus jamesi
CTCAAAAACCTCAAAACCTCAAAACGTCAAAAACCACAAAATCTCAATATTATCTCAAATTTAGTCTTTAACGAGCAAACCCTCTCAAAGGCCTACTCGGAGAAACTCACTCCAGCGCTACCCGGCCTTTCTCTCTCTCCCGACGAACCGCCAGATCTATTCTAACCGGTACGCTTCTGTTTTCGTGATCCATCCCTCCTACGAGTCCAAAACGCGCCGAGGCAAGCATTTAAAAACAAAGAAAAAAGTGGGGAAGGAGCGTCGCACGAGTCGATGACACTCGAGGTATATCTCAAGGGCTGTTTTAAATATTGAAGATAAAACATGGGGTATTATGGGAACTCGAGTGGCTTGTGTATAACAAATTCGTTCCTTCCAAAAAAAAAAAAAAAAAAAAAAAAAAAAGTATCGAGTCCCTGAAGGAAATTGAGGCCGAACGAAGGACTTCTATAGTCCGTGAATACGGAAAGATAAATGTTCCGTGAGCGGAAATGATTCGTAGTGGAGAGGCAATACTCAAAACACGAATTTAGGTTACTTATGTCTATCCAGATACGTTAGAACTCGTAGTTACAATGGAAATATGAGAAATTCAATTGAACATTAACCTAGTTAAACTTCATTACTATTTATGAATAAATTTAAAATTGTCAAATCAATAAGCTAAAAATTAAATTTACATAATAAATACTGTGAGTTAAACAACATGCGGATTTATTCTGAAAATTACATTCATAGAATAAATACCGTGAGTACTGAAAATGTTTGTTTACTCACCGCATAACCAATATATAATCAAGGAAAGGGTAGGTTTAAGAAGAGAAACACATAGCAAGAAGATCACATTATACGCGGAAATTTTAATTTCTGAATGCCTTATAAGGGCAACGCCTTTCCCTAAATTAAATAATCCAATGGGGAAACGGATCAGCCTTTAATCTAGTTTCATTTTCATTTATGTTAACATCATGAAATAATTCATACGACGAGTCTCCTAACGACAGTTTTTCTAAGGGATGACTAATTAATTTTCATAAATCTCATAAAGTTCATAAATTTTTTAAGTAAAAATGGAAAAACTCTTTTTTTTTTCCTTTTCTATACTAAAATTTAAATACTCAACCGAAAGACGAAAGCCTACTTTGCGGTCAGCAATTAATTCGACTGCAAGCCTTACCCGCATCGCCAGCATAATAACAAGTTGGTCAGCATCTGATCTCTATTTACAGAAAGTTGCTTTCGAGAGACTCGCAATCTCGCTTTATGACACAAAATGCTATCATAATGGCTTCATAAGTTAATATGCCTTTAAAATAAACAAAGGAAAGCGATATAGCAGGGAGAAAATTTGAAATACACAGACGGAGAAACTTAACAGTTACATAAAGAGAGGTCATTTCAGTAAGGCTCGTAAATCGAACACTTATCGCTAATTACCAATTCGTTAAGCACTAATCACTGAAGGAAAATATTGCTTATTTAATTAAATTAAACACATCACTAATTATCAGTTAGTTACGCACTAACTACCGAATGAAGTTATTACTTTAGCAATTCAATTCTACCATGTAAATTTAATTCAATAAATTAAACTACCTTCATTCGGTCGTTTTTTCGTAAGTATTAAAAAATGGGGAAAAACGCAAAGGGGCCAGATGGGAGAAGTAGTTTAAGTGTTAATTAGGGGAATGCCCATTTCCTCGTAGCCAACGTTAGGTGCTGATTCTGGCGTACGATATAACTGAATTGCTGGGGACAATCTTCTGACGAAACTTGGGCTCGTCGGTGAAAAGCGAAATTCATGAGGGGGGTTTCTTGGGGGTGTTGGCGATCGGGTCACCTGAGCTTCCGGGGAGCCCGATGCAGGGATTTTAAACCTGGCAGTTTGGTACCGGTGGAGGATCTCGGAGACAGCATCTCTTTCAGGTCGCAATTCCGATGACGGCGATTCCCAATACGAAACCAAGGGTGAGGGTGGAGTAGGAGACGAAGGAGGTCGTTCCTCCGTCTGACTTCTTGAGGGTGACTCGTCGGAGGTATCAAGTCACATCCCGGAGGTCTATTCCTCGTGACAAGGAAGCATTGAAGTGGTGTAAGGCTTCTTTCGTAAATGAAGAGTTCACGATATACGTGATCTCAAAATCACGAGGTGGTTCAGGATCAGCAGGCTTCGATAGTTGGGCTTCAGATTAAGACGTGCGCTGAAAGTGTACGTGGGGCCTTGCCGAATTAGGGAGCCCATTGGTTGGAAAAGGGACTCCGTGATTTGAGAAGGTTTGCGCCCCAACGTGTATAATGCATCAGGTTAAAAAGGACGGGGATCCTGATTAATTCAGGAGCAATTTTGTTAAGACAAAACAAATATTTTATATGAGCAATTATAAACAAGAAAATTTCTTCTCTCGAAATCTTAATGAATTCCTTTTTATAAATTTTCCACTCGATTCTCTTAAACTCAAGGAATTTGAGAGCTGATTTGGACGCGCGAAACATGCTATCTCATCATATTATATTTCCAACCTATGCATTTATACCGACTGTTTTCGCGTGAATATTCCCTCGCCACCAATTTCTAAGTCAGACGCCACGATATTAGAACGTGAAACATAATATAAAACATTTTGTAAACGATATGCGGTAAATGACCTGAAAAATGTATGCAATATGAAAAAAATGAAATACATATAATTATATGAACCTTATTAACTCCAAACCGGAATCATGCCTTTCAGTCAACTTTCGGAGGAGGGGGGGAAGATTAATTTGATTTTATATTAAGTGGTAAAAGATTTGTTAAAAGGAAAGAACATTTTTCTTTATTGTCCCGGGGAAGAGTTTAACCGATTTGTTCCCTTTGGTTAATTCGTGTGCGTGTCTTGTTTACTCGTTCGATCGTCTTCTGAACGTTAGCCGATAAGTTTATCTTCTAGACCAGCAATCAGGACTCTTAAATGAGTTCTGGTGGCCGGCCTGCATGCGACCGCAAAATATCCGTTTCGTCGTGACGGCAGCGGAAACAGTGCGGTTCATTCGTTATCTCCCTTTTCTTTTTCGTGATTCATCTCGTTTGGTTCTTCTTCTTCGGTCACAATTTCAGTTTCGTCTCCTTTTCTTCTCTTTCGTCTAATATGGTCCTTAAGAAGGGTTTTTAATCCATTCCCTTCTTCGGGGTCTACTTTAGTATTTTTCACAAATTTTCGTACTGCCCTTCTTTCCGGCTCTGCAGACAGGGGTTAACGAGAATTCGCTCATCCTTTCCATGTTATAAATTTCTCTGAAATTTTATCTTCAGACCATTTACGCTTATGGTTCATGAATTGATTGATCACTTTTTTACTCACTTCTTTCTTGGGTTCTTCGCCGTTGGAAGAGCATTCGTTTGGCGCGCTACAGGATGTTTTCCCTTCGCAAACGGGTACATTCCTTTCTTCGTTCACGCAAACTAGTTGCGGTTCTACCCTTAGGTTTAAAGGGGTTTCCCTCGCCTCCACGATTAGAGTGGATCCCTCCTTGAACGGGGAAGGAGTCCGTACTTCTAGAATTGCTCCAGCTAAAGGGGCAATGGAAGTGGACCCTCGTACTAATGGGAGAGGGAGGTTGTTTACTTTTTTCTTTCCGCGCTTTGTTCTTCTTGTAATCCCTCAGGCAATTCTTTAACGAGGAACGCAGTAAGATCATATTTATCGCGCTCAATGCCTATTTTTGTTTCTACTTGTCCCACGGTGGTTAGGACTTCGTCATTTACCGCCTTACGGCTATGACTCGTAATTTCGACTTGGGGTCGAAATTCAACAGTGTCAATTGACCCTTCCCTTTTTAAACAAACACTGGTCCCTTCGTTCAAAATTTCAAGGGACATCATGGGATAGTTTTCATTCATTATTTGTTGCTCTGCATTCTCCCTCACGCAACTTTCGTTTATTTTTACCCTGGTCGATTCCCAGAGGCAATCATTCGAGGGAGCTACTTCATTTATGTCTCTTTCGCTGAATTCTTTCATTTCCTGTATAGCCAATTCATTCGCATCCATTATCACGATATTTTCCTCGCTCGTTTTTAATTCATGTTCGCAATTTACATTTTTGTTCGTCGGATTCAAACTACTTCCGTTTCCACAATACAAACACGAGTCATTCTTCGTCACGTTATGTCTCATATTCACGTCACATGAACACATAATATATACTCCATTTACCCATTGTGCTTCCGTTGGGGGATCAATTTCCCTTCGGTCTATCGTGTTCTCTTCTATCATACTATCATTCATCGAGCTCTCAGATTTTAATTCTTGCATTGTTTCCATTTCTTTCTCGCTTAATTCGAACATTTCATACATTCTTCTCCTACACACCACTATCGTTTTCACCTCGTCTGTGTCCTCTGACCGAGATTCTACCTCAAATTCAAGGTTACTTTCTGTTCTTTCCTCGCACTCGTTATGAGGTCTGCATGAGGCAGACTCCGCTCTCAAGGTCAAATTACTCTGCAGACTCACTTCGTCCTCTTGCACCGTAGATGCACTTTCAATATTGCTCGTTTCATAAACATTTAGACACTGCTCTTTCGTATCATTTTTGAAGCTGCGTCTTTCATTTCTTTCGTTCACTTCCACTTTTTCACCTTTATCTCTTTTGTCCCAATCCCTGCCTTTGTCTTCTTTTCTCCTTACCAATATCGACTTCAATTTAAATTCTTTTGTCTTGTGTGTTGGCTCTTCCTCCTCCTTAAATGACTCTTGACGGGGGGAAAGGTCCCTTTCGGTTGAGGGGTCATTTCTTCCGGGCCACGGAGAATCATCTCGCCCTTTTTCCCATTCTTTTTCTGGGCGTCTTTCGCGGTTAGGTTCTCTTTCCTTATCGTATCTCCGATAGGGTGACGGACTTCGGTCCGTTCTTCTGCCGGGATACCTGCCTCAATTCCTGTCGGGGGAGGGGTAACCTCCGTTTCTCCTGTCGTAAGGGGAGTAGTCTCTGTCGTAAGGGGAATAGTCCCTTCTTCTTCTTTCATAGGGCGACGGTGAACGATACCGATTCTCATATTTGTCGTCGTATCTTGGGTTATCCTCATACCTGTTGTTTCATCTAGGGTTACCCTCATACCTGTTCTCGTATCTCGGGTTACCCTCATACCTGTTCTCGTATCTCGGGTTACCCTCATATCTGTTGTCGTATCTTGGGTTACCCTCATACCTGTTGTCATATCTGGGGTTACCATAATTATCTCTATTTCTCTCATACGGCGAGAAGTTCCGTCTTCTCGAATATTCGGAAGGGGAAGAGTACCTACTTCCTCTTTTTTCGTAATCTTCATACCGTCGGTCTCCTCTTGGGGTCCATTCCCTCCGATGATCTCTTTCATTCTCTCGCCTATAGCTCTCTTCCCTTTCACGCACCCTTTCCCTCTCCTTCAACATCTTCACCTTTTCAATCAGGTAGCAGTGAGGAGCTAGGTGTTCCCTGTCCCCACATAGAAGACATCGAGCGTGCTTATACCCGGCATTTTTTGTATGGAATTTGGGTGCATTACTAGTGTTATACGGCACAATATTAACGTGTGGATTGGGGAAGCTTACATTGGGGGAATACAAGTGAGGATACCTTGGATAGAAAGGGGGAACATAGGGATGAGGGAAGTGTGTAGGGAGTGGTTGCTGATACATGGTTGGGACTGATTTCTTCTTGGCCAAGAGGCATGTTCTCGAATGAGATCGGCCAAAACTCGACAGAATTTGAATCGCTAAATTGTGCTAAACATAGGTTCGGAACCGTATCAGTCTCAAACTCGAGTCTCGGGGAACCGATTAGAAGGAAAGGTGCTCTATTTATATCAAAATTTGGGAGAAAGAAATAAAGGTTTGATGAGGTTAATTTAGGGGAACTGCTCGCTGTTGGGAGGTTCTCCACTCGTCCTCTAAAACCTCTCGCAACACAAGATGGGTCGCTTACCTCTCTTTCCGCGTTGGTGGGAAGTTTACTCCTCCTGCGGCTTGGTGTCCAGTAGTAAGTTGCGATGTCGGTTGCGATGTCGACTCGGCCTGAGCAGCAGCTGTCCACGCAGTGGTTCTCGATCGTGTGACCCTCACGTTGTCTTTCGTCGCTGTCTGTTGCGAGCTGGTAGCCCTCATATACACACTTGGAGAGCACTTTTTGTCACTTTTCACTTAGGTATTTTTTGGGGGGGGTATCAGAAAAGGAAGACCCCACACCTGACACCAGTTGTAATAAAAAATCCAGTTTATCCCCTACTTCTTCACCAGTTTGTAATAAAGAATAAAAAATGTCCGTTGTCAGGGGAGACGGATCCTTATTACAAATTATTTATTTTCGAAGGTCACTGTAAATGCTCGATGAGTAAATTGAAGTTATAATAGATCTTTCTTTAAGTTAGTGACCCTCTGCGTGAATTCTTTATCTTCCGCTTACTTCTGTACCCCCGATTTCAGTGTGTATTTGATAATGAAATAGTTGGTTTGTATGGCTTTTAATCAATAAATTTAAGTCACATTTGGTTACAAGTTCAGTTTAGAATTTGAAATATAGTACGGTCAAGTTCAGGTTTTTTCTTTAATATTTCTATTAAGCGTTGATTTTAACTTCAACGTGGGTGCAGGCGTGTCTATGTTTACGACTTCAAAAAGTAAATCGGTTGTCAGGTGCGATTTTTCAAGACTCTCGTTTAACCCCGTCACAATGTTCATGTCTGTGTCATAATGACCGATTCCTAGTATTACATTTGTGCTAGTGCACCGAACAGGACTGATCGAATAGTGTTGTCTAAGGTTATGCCTAATTTTTTACACTCATCGATTCTTCTAAGGATCAGAAATATGATTTGCTCATTTTCAAGAGTAAAAAATTTGGTGGCTTGCTGGAATTTACAAACACCAATTTCGTAGATATCACGTTCGAACTCAATATGCCCATGGAGTTCTGTTACAAAATTGGCCAGAGTGTTGTTAGGATGTACAGACAGAGAAGAAGAGGACGGGAGTGTGACATAGAAGTGGTTAGGCGCCATGTTGCATACTATGTAAGCTTCATTATTGCAGCAGCTTTTATATAGATGTTGAAGCTTTCTGGGTAACCTTGCCATTTCGCAGGTTAATTTTTCTCTTTCCTTAACCTTTGCTGCCTAAAATTTTTGTAAAATCCTCCAGCGATTTGTTCCCCATTAGGTCTCATAGCACTTCCCCTTTAGGTTTCATAGCACTAACTTTAAAAATTTCACGGGTTCATCCTTGCTCAAATCCCTTCGCAAATTTATTTCCCGAAAGCGATAGCCTTACATAATCATTGATTTTAAAATGTGTAGAGTTTGTTGGCGGTGCTCCATCTCTTCTCACCTCTGTGCGCGTACCTCTTTCTAAAACTTCATTAGGTGTTGTGCCAAACTTACGGTGACGTGAACGGTTGTATGACGAGGCTAATGACCCCAGAATGTTTAATATCTGTGTGTGTTTTCATGTGTAAAATAGCGATGCATGCGTTCCTTTTTGGTACGTTGAACTCTTTCAGCTAAGAGGCCTTATATATAGAACTGCTAATGTAGTAACTGATATTAAACTCTGTCAGCATGTTCTGAAAAGCGCGGCCTATAAATTCTTTCTCCATATCCGTACAAAAATAGCCAGGAACCCTGTTTTCTTTCAACATCAACGTTTTGGTAGCTTTAGCAACTGTTTCAGGAGATTTATTTTTCAGTGGAATTAGCCACAGATATCTAGAGAATACATCTATTATGAATAGGATGTAGCGGTAGCCGTCGTTATACACTGAATATCTTTGCAATGTCTGTTAAATTCGCTTACCAAATAGAGTCAATGGAAGCCGCACTTTTCTTGACCGTTTCAAACCTTTCTCTCACCGGCTTATGAAGTGTATAAGCATCCTGCTCGCGCAAAAACCTCTCAACATCTCTTTTCCCTAATCCATCATTGTAAATACATCTATACACTCTATTAACGCTGCCATAGGAGGCGGGGTTAGAAATGTCATAATAGGGTTTACTTGACATGTTAGCCATTTGCGCATTTTAGAGATACGTGGATAATGTTGGGCGTGAGTTCTTTTCTTTCTTCTCTTCAGAGATGCTACTGCTGGTGGTGATGGTGTACTCAGTTATGACACATGCGAGGCTTCATCCAAGTATTTCACCCTATTCAGCTTTCCTATCAATGTTTTGGGGACATTTATTTTTTGCAGTCTTGCCTTAATATGCTTCCATCCTGTTGGTGAGGGCCTGTCTCACTTTCTCACCAGATCATGGACAATGTCGACGATATTGGATCCCTGTAACCTTGTTCCTTCAACAGTGACCTCGCCTGTATCGGTCCACTCTATGATGGGGTCCTCACTCAATAGATTATAAAGACTTAAGCCTTTATTCCGCAATTATGTGGGAGACTGCTTTTTAACACATGCTGGATGTGTTGCGTTCCGTTATTCTTTGGCTGGTCATCTCTAACGTCGGGCCCAGGTCCTATGTCGACATGCTCATCGTTGCTAGCGCTGTGCCTAATAACCACGGGGAGCTCTGTCGGATTCTTATAATCTTCGTACTCATGAGGAAATTTCTGCAAAGCCTCTTGGTACAAGATCCTTTTCTTATCAGGTGACTTTTCATTCTTTAATAGAGCTAACAAAACGCTTTCCATTCTTTTAAGCCTGCTTTTACGGGGTTCTACAACCGTGTCTGGATTCTTTGAACTTTGCAGTGAAGCATACACCACGTGCGGAATCACTACCACTTTCTTCATTATATTAATCTAGTCAGTAAAAGCCCCAAAACTGAAAATAAGATGGGGAGGAATGATCCCCCTCTTTGTACAATAATTCGCTTTTTCTTCCTTAAAGTTTGACTTTATAAAGCGAGCGCATTTATTATGTTCTTGTAACGACGTAAGCGAGCCTTATGAGGAGGTGTCATTGGCACATTACATTTTATAACATTAACACAGTTTTCACAGATGCATTTTAAAAAGTCGGAGTCGATATTTTTAACAAACATCTGTTGCAGTGCCCGGGGCAATCGTTGATAGATTTTTATTAATTCATGGTATTCTTCAGCCTATTTGTCATTCTGGAATATACAACGTTTCAGAATCGTTTGGGAATATATTCGTTCTTAGAAGCACCCTAAACGTGTTTCGCGGGTGAAAGTCACAGAGCAAATATCCGTAACGCCGACTAGTGCTTCTTTATAAACCTCCAAAAACTCCTTACGCTGATTCGGGAACATTTGATTGGTTAGTACCCCAATTTGTGACACATCTCTACGCTGCGCGAATAAGACTAGATATTGTGTATTTAACGACACATCGCGAATGTATCTATTTTTGAAAAATAGATTCTGATTGATGAAGAATTCGCTTATGTTAAGATGGTGGGAGAACACTAAATTTCTCGGTCAATTTCAATGAGTGTATGCTCATTTCCCTTTAACGAATTAACGTCATATATTCCTTTGTGGAACAAAATACCATCTTGGTACTTGAACACTGATTGATACGTCGAATAGCACCATATTACTTTATGCACAAATTTGGAGAACATCTCCCCTTTATCTTTAATGATTTTAAGCATAAACACAGTTTTACCACATCGTGTAGGATCAGATATAATACATGTGGAGGGGCTTGTGAACCTGAATTTTTCTACAGACTTCATCTCTAACACGTCACACTCCTAAGTGGGTCATTTACAAAATATAACAAAATTTAAGTGCTGATCCTTATATTCCTCTTTTCCTTCTTCCACAGAACCGTGAATGACTACGATATAGAGCCCCCCATCATCGATATTTCAGGTGGCCCCGATGACCGTGTAGGTACAGACTCCATCCTCGCTGACGAACCCTGACCAGCGATACCTGTAGCACGCGTCAATTCAAAGCTGAAGCATGATGAAGAACCCTCCACGTCAGGTATAAAGCGTCCCACGATTGCACCGGTTGTTAGGCCCCCAGTAATAGAGCCCCAGCCCTCTACGTCTTACGACACATCCCCCACAATAGTACCTTCCTCAAATATACCCCCCATTATTCCTGCTCAGTTCCAGGTACTTCCTCCATACCAGCACCAGCAGCAGCTTCTCGTGCTGTGGAGGAAGGTATAACATTCGAGTTGGTGCGCACTGCTACCCCAATGTATAGCAACGTCATTGGAATGCGACGCGTAGTTGAACGTATTGTGGAGTTTGCCCTTCAGAACCGCGATGAACGTGAAGGCCGGACGAGGTTGTCGTTCAGGTTCGGGTCAGATGACGAGGATGTAGGTGATTTTTGGGTAGTAATACCGTTCAGACGCTTGGCCGCTGTACATATAGAATATATCTTTGACTGTATAATGCAAGACGAGGTTGTTCTTCAGGTTCGGGTCAGATGACGGGGATGTAGATGATTTTTGGGTAGTAATACCGTTCAGACGCTTGGCAGCTGTAGACATAGAATATATCTTTGGCCGTATAATGCAGCCCTCTCAAAGTAGTACAGCCTTCAATATGGACAACTTCATGGTAGATATTTACAGAGTATTCCGGGTTGCGGGTCATAGTCCCACACCTTATACTCTTAATTTCAATTCTCAGGCTAGTTACAGAAAGCATATAAACGTCGATCGTGGTTGCGGCTTTTAGCAATAGTCTTAGCTCATATGTTCACTGTACTAAATACAATCGCGTATAATATCTGGCTACCTGCGGTTGTGCAGCGTGCCCATAAACTGGCTTCAGATTGTAAGCTTGAGTTTGAGTGTAATATGGGTCCTGAAGAGCTGAGAAGGGTCGAGCAGGAAATGAATGCTCGGATAGTTGCATTTAGAATTGATGATCATCGTAGGACTGTGTACGTTTTTAAAAGCTGTGTGAGAGATCGTACAAGACTGCTTATTTTAGTATTGTCAGGAACATCATATCTCCCCATCCGTAATATTAGGAATCTCTACGCTAGTTATGATAAAAGTCGAAAATATGGAAGGTATCATGATTTGTGTAAGGGATGTCTCGAGTTTTCTGATGATATAGTGAAACATTGTAAGGATTGCTACATGGTATGTGAGCAGTGTAAAAGCCCCAAATGTGAAAGTCGTGTAGTTGAAACAGAGACGAGGGAATGTAATGTGTGTAGACGTACATTTTTCAATAATAAATGCTTTGAGCTTCATAAATCAATTGGCAGTTTCAGGAAAAATGAGAATCTGTAAATGAGGCATGTTTCATATGATGGATAATTGGGGTAAGTTTGTACATAAATGCGATGAAATTCACTGTTCTACATATCATGAAAAATATAAGGCGGATGGAGTGAATCATGTATGTTATATGAAAGATGCTAAGCCTAAAAATAGCCCTTGTATAACCGTGTACAACGATATAGAAACATACACGAACGCCGAAACCAAAGCGGTTATTCCACATTTACTCGTAAGTCAGACTATTTGTGATGACTGCATGGATATCGAGTGTGATGAGTGTCACGGACAAACGCTTTTATAACGATTACACACCACAGCCCTGTGAAAATCTTTGTATCCTATATTGTCAAGTTAGCGGACAAGTTAAAAAAAATGACTGTATATTCTTGCTCATAACGGAGCAAAATTTGACACACAGTTCCTTTATAAGGAGTTGCTTGAACACGAGTCATCGGAGATATTTACAGGCGACCCCTTGAAAAGAGGCAACAAACTAATAAAAATGCAGATAAGAGGTAATGTACAGTTTAAAGACACCATGCTGTTCACACCTTGTAAATTAGCCAAGCTACCCAATGTCATAGACGGAGCCGCTGAAGTTTCAAAAGGGTATTTCCCTTACACATTCCTCACTAACGAAACTTTAAACTACGTAGGACTGCCTCACCCCAAACATTACTTCAACTACACCAGCATGAGTGATAGGGAGCGTGAAGGTTTTGACCGCTACTACAACAGTTTAATGAAACTATTCCATACAATATAGCTGATGAAGGTGAGCGTTATTGCGTGAATGATGTGCGCGTGCTTAGAGTATGTTTCCAGGCCTTTAGAAGGATGTACATAGCCCGTTTCAAATGCGATCCGCTGCAAGTCGCAACCACGATCGCCTCATTATGTTTTACGGTGTTCAAGAATAACTTCATGCCTAAAGATACCTTAACCGTCATTCACAGAAACAATCCCCGCAGTTATGGGCACAAGGCTATTTACTGGCTCATACACCTACAGCAACAAACCGGGGTATAAAAAAACACGCTCGTAACACGGGGGAAGTACCCATTAAGGTCAATGGTCGTGTTTTTTGGGTTGACGGTCTAAGTGAGGATCCAACCACCGGTGAGAAGACTGTGTACTCCTGTAACAGCTGCTGGTGGCATTGATGCCCACGCCCTGAGTGTGCCGTCACAGGGAACCTCCATGGAAGATCCCCCGCCGACGGCCTCGCATGGACCCGTAACCGCGATCAACTTATAGTCTCCCAGTTCACTCACAAGATCGTGTGAGAGCATGAGTATGATGCACGGATGAAAACAGATGGCCAGTACCGTGAAGAAATAAGGGCCGTCAAACATTCAATGGTGTTGTAGCCCCTCAAATGCGGTGACAGCTTTTTCGGAGGGCGTACAAACCCCTACGGAGGGCGTGAAACTCCATTACTACGACTTCTCTTCTTTATATCCCTACGTGATGAAGAACAATCCGTACCCCGTAGGTGCACCTAAAAAACTGGTTGGTCCCACCATTCCAACCATGGAGGAGTTCTCAGCTAACTTGAATGAGCGCTACTTTGGACTCTCTTTCGTAGACATGCTCCCCCCTCGCGATTTATGGATGCCGATCTTACCCGTTGTTATAGCTCACAAGCTCATGTTTCCCCTGTGCATGTAGTGCGCAGGGAACAACGGTGATTCTAATCGTACAACCAATCAGCGTAAGATCAGAGGTGTATATACAAGCCCTCAGCTGGACGTAGCCGTTCGCAACAGAATATTGAAGATACATGAAGTGTGGAGGTTTCATAAGCTACCCAACCTTTTCACGCCATATATAAACGCTTTTTTGAAGGATAAGGTAGAAGCATCGGGATATCCGCGAGGAGTTGATACTGAAGATCAAAAAACGGCTTATATTCAGCGTTACCGTGCCCATGAAGGTATACATGTTGACCGTTCCCAAATTGTTAAGAATACTGGCAAGCGCTTTAGTGCAAAGTTGTGTCTAAACAGTCTTTGGGGGAACTTTGCACAGAATACTGGCAAGGGGAACGTTTATTTGGCACAAAATTATAGTGAAGTCTTGGATTATGCCAACGGTCCCTATAAAGAGGTTATGGAGATCGAGAATGTAGGTAATACTTACATAATAAAGTACAACATCACCGAACTGGCAACAGATACCTCACGGGTTACAAACATACCTGTAGCCAGCTTCACAACGGCCTACGCCCGCATCAAGGTTTGGGGACTACTGTACTCTCTTGGGCGGAGGGTGCTTTACGCTGACACAGATAGCATGATATTCACAGCGAGGGAGGGTGAATACATGCCTGCTATTGGGGAATTCCTCGGAGAGTTAACTGACGAGATCAAGGATGAGTATGGTGGTGGTGCATACGCTGACTCATTTGTATCAACAGGGCCAAAAACCTATGGGGTACGGGTGAGGGTGGGGAAGGATATGAAATATATCGTGAAGGCTAAGGGTATCACGCTTAACCATGCGAACCTACGAATCGTTAACTTTGATTCATTAAAGGATCTAGTGTGCTTGGAAGATGAGGGCGACCAGTCACCCCAACTGACTGTTGGGACCAACAATTTTCGGGCGCAGAAACTGAGGTGTGTGTGTGAAGGAACTTAGGGGAACGAAGGTATGTCGTAACACCTATAGGAAACGTTACCAGGTGCCTGGCACCTATGATACCGTACCCTTTGGATACTTTAATCCTTGATTGTGTGTATATATATATATATATATATATATATATATATACAGGGCGTCCCAAAAAAATGTATACACACTTTAAATACTTATAAAGGCAGTGTTTATTAAAATACATTTCATTTTCAAAATGTAATAGAATCTACAGACATTATTTAATTGTTTTGTCAACGCCTGTTTTCAAACTGACGTCCGTTCTGGTCCAGGCACTGCTGATAACGCGAAGCAATGGAATCGCAAACATCACGAAACATTTCGTTTGGTGTTTGTGTGCATTCTCGTTCAATGGCTGCTCTCAATTCAGCGACTGTTGCAGGTTTTATAGCGTAGACTTTGTCTTTTAAGTATCCCCATAAAAAAAGTCTAGTGGTGTGAGGTCTGGTGAACGCGGAGGGTATTCTACGAAACCCCTTCGTCCAATCCACATCCACATCGTGCCAAGTACCACTCGCAATACTCCACTCTTCGGTCCGGATCATCTTCATTAATAGCATGGACTAATCTTGGAATGTAACTTTTCCATTGACAGTGCTTCAAAATGCGTTGGACAGACGATTCTGAAATTCCTACCTCACGACTCGCTTGCAGCACAGATTTTTTTGGACTTTGGTGATACGTTTCCAGTACTCTTTCTTGCTTTGTGGGGCTTGTCGATGTCCGTGGTCTTCCGGAACGCTTCTTGTGGACATTCTGAACAGTTCCTTCGGCTAATTCCATCTCTAATTCGAGTGATGGTAAGTCGCGTTGGTGGATCTGTTTGAAACTCCCTCCTAAACTGTCTTTGCACTTCAACTGCGTTTTCACACTTCCAGTAGCATTTTAGAATGAATTTCCTTTGTTCAAAGCTTAGTCTGACTACCATTATTAATTCTAATGGGTTTAACTTGGAAAGAAAGAAACATCAATTGAGCTATCAGCTGTTAAAGTGTGTATACATTTGTTTGGGACGCCCTGTATATTGTGAACGATATGTTTATTTATTACGTATATTTGCTTCAATTACTGTTTCATTTTCTCTTTTGTGTGCGTGCGTGTGTACATTCCTAAGCTCCGCCCACTGTAAGATCGGACACGTGACTCCTGCCACTACCTCATCATATCTCTATCCCTGGGTGTTCAGTTGACCTCTGCAAACCCTTGAGCTCACACATGTATTTTCTTGCATAGACAAAAAAAAGTGGTATTCTGTGAAGTCGGAAGATGTAGTGTATACTGAAAGACTGCCTACCCCACTTCCTTTGAGAGTTTTAAGGATACATTGAATAGCGCGAGGGAACAAGATGTACCAGGCGACGGAGAACGTAAACCTTGTCATCATGGACTCGCTAAAGTACTTTTACCACTACATTCATATATATCATGACGAGGTTCGCAGTGAGATTGTGGCTAAAGGCCTGTCTGAGTTTTTGATAGAATTTAGAGACGAGTATCGATTGTTAAACCAAAAGGAAAAATACGGTAACATGTTTCTCTCAAATAGTCCACCGGTTTGTGAATAAAATGTGTTTCGTTCGTGAAATTCTCCCTAAGCGAAAATGTCTGGTGCGTGTTCTGGGGAGTGGGAGCGATAAAACATTAAAACCTATGTTCCTTCATGTATCGGAAAATTTCTCAAAACACCTACCCAGTATAATGGGATACAAGTATTCATGTCGGAATAACGCCGTACACGTTTCATCAGCTTATGGTGTGACTCGCTCCTCCCGTTGAACCGATCCGCCTACCCATGGCTCATAGTCATCTCAGAGCTTGAACCGAATGAACGTGCACTCCTCGAATACGATGGAACTTTCTTTGAGAAGCATTCTCAATGCCTCGTACGATGTGTCCGGGACGAAGTCGTTGCGCGTGTTCAGGCGTGAAACAGGTACCATTAACTATGTACTTGAAACGATTTGCAGGCAAGCAAACTCTGGTAAACGTAATGTTATTTACTGTATTTAAGTGTTGAGGAGATGAATAGAGTCTTCGTGATAGTTGAGAAGTGGGGTGAGGACCGTTAGAAAATACCAGCAGGTGTAGGTACAAGAAGAGAACAGATTAGTGGTGCCCCCTTATATGCCGTTGTTCGTACGTTATGTATAAATAACGATCAGCTATGCATTGATATACGACTGATGTGGAAGAATGCATCTGATAATAACGTTCTTGTCCCTACACGAAAACGATTCGTCCTCAACAGAATGTTTGAAATCTCGGATTCCGCAAGCTGAAACCTATATTAGACGCTCGTGCTACGGATATGATTTATTTTGACACGGTTCTTGAATATGCATGCATATCTCTGCTCGACGGGTATTTAAAGGGTTTAGACTCTTTGAATTATCCCGAACTTTGGTACAAAGGACTTGTGGGGTACAGGGCAGAGCTCGCCTACGCTGTTCACCCTGAAGAGTTGTATCTCTATATAATGAGTAGCTGTCTTTACGACTTGGAAGATTATTTCAATTGCCGCTCTGCAGAGTGAAGAAGAGTTCACGATTGAAAAGCTCGGGACGGTAATAAAAAACACTCGATTGGAAAGGAGTGTTTATAAACTTTTTGCTTGCTTTTGAGTGTATTCTAGCTGTGTTTAAAGATAACTTATCAACTGAATGTAAAGTGGGCACAAAAATAGTATTGAACGATATGAAGGCCATTTACATCGTGTATAGGCGCTCGCACACCCTGAGCGGTGAAATAATGTTAAGCCGTATTTACCGCGTAGTGCAAAGCAATAATGATGTGACTGTAGACTCGATTACGTGCGAGTTTAGTGTTTTAGTTAAGCGCAGTAGAACGTAAAGTATTTTAATGTATATTTATTTTCAATATATTTAATTATTTTAATGTATATTTATTTTCAATATATTTAATTATTTTAATGTATATTTATTTTCAATATATTTAATTATTTTAATGTATATTTATTTTCAATATATTTAATTATTTTAATGTATATTTATTTTCAATATATTTAATTATTTTAATGTATATTTATTTTCAATATATTTAATTATTTTAATGTATATTTATTTTCAATATATTTAATTATTTTAATGTATATTTATTTTCAATATATTTAATTATTTAATATAATTGTGTGTAAATATATATATATATATTTTTTCCTGTACTAATATGTTAATGATTATAGTCCATCGTTTTGTATATTATTTTCAATATATATCATTATTTAATATAATTGTGTGTGTGTATATATATATATATTTTTTCCTGTACTAATATGTTAATGATTATACTCCCTCGTTTTGTATATTATTATTTTCAATATATTTATGTTTTTAATATAACTATATATATATTTCTCCTGTACTGTTATATTGATGGTTATAATCTATCGTTTTGTATATTATAATTTTTTATTATTATATATATATATATATTCCTTGTTCATATTCCTTATATTATTATTAATTTTTATTGCATATATTCCATCGTTTGATTGTATATTTATTTTCTATATATTTCGTGAAATTGATTCCAATAATTCGTCTAAATAAACAGAATGATGTAATGGTGTTTTATTTAATTCTTTTGGTTGTAATCTTGTTGTAAACGATATTATTATGTAATTATACCAAATGGCTGCCTTCTAAAATGGCTGACGGATTTCTAAGCCAACTGTAAAAAATATCTGAAACTGGCTGGCTGGTTAAGCCAACTGGCGGAAAGCCAACTGTCGAGAATATATGCTTTAATAAATTAAATGGCGAAATCTGGCAACTCAACCCTAATAATGTACACTTGAACAAGCCATTTACGCCTTCTAAGAAGCCTTCTAAGGCAACTGGCGCGTTAAGCCAACTGACTGATTAGGACCTTATAAGACAGCGGGCGCTCGGATGAACTCTCAATATGCGCTTGGCAGGGGCCAGGCGAACACTCCTCTCTCCTTCTCCTTTCTCTCTTAGGTTGAGTATACCCCTTTGGGGGTGAGGCCTTCCCAGCTTCTCCAAAGAGTTCAGGTGGACTCCCCCTTGTTGCATAACCCCTTGCAACATTTCCCCCTACCCCCTTTGCAACATTGATCAATATTTGCAATTGCATTGCACTCTAACATTTTGCTTTCATACTACTAATCTGTTGGGAAGGAATTTTCAGATAACGGGATTCTAATGACTGGCTTTAAAAAAGAAAATTGAAGATCATCAAAAAAGAATGAATAGATTTGACTTTTTTCTTTTAAAATCTATTTTTTTAAATCATACATTTCATTGTTATTATTATTATTTTTTTATCATTATTATTATTATTATTATTATTATCATTATGCTTCCCCAAACAATAATGGTGTAATACAATGTGTATATACAGTATAATGCTGTATAACCCTCGAACTCACCCTGTATCATTGCACGAGTTATATTTGAATTATGATACATTTGAACATCCAAATAAGAAGGGAATAAACTACTTAGCTGTTTATTCTGTTTACACCCGAAAGTGTTCAAGTATCAGTGAATCCGTGCATATGTTATAAAGTGAAATTCTTTAAAATTAAGAAAGTGCAATACAGTTTACATAAATTATCACCAGTTTTAACGTATATATTTAAAACGTAATACGGTTGGCATTCGAGAAATTTTGAAACAAAGCAGGAAAACGGTCAGAAAACCCTCGACCATCGAAAAGAAAGAAAATAGAAAGAAAGGAAAAAAAAATAAATAAAGAATTTGGTTGGGTATTTCTTTTTACGCTAATTAATGAATAGCATGGCCATGGGTCAAAATTCTCACTTACTCTGCAATTTGTGTAATCTGGAAACAACTGAAAAAGCTGCAATACGATGCAATTTCTGTTAAAAACTGCAAGACTTTATCGGCATGAATTGGGATGACAGGAAAATAACTCTTGCCTCGAATGCGAAAAAGATCGCGGGGATCAATTTTCTGTGTGGCGCATGTACAGTGCTTACAAGAAGTCTCGCGCCTCTGTCTCGTCCCAAGCTAGTCTGTTAGGTATAAAATGGGAGGTCCTTATCGCAGCGGAGGTGTGTTCGGATTGGTGCACATAATTGGTCTAACGGTGTAAAAGATACTTAAATTTATGTGTGTATTATGCCATATGATGTGCGTAATAAATAATCATTTTTAAATAGTTGGAGCGTTCAAGGTCATCTGTAATAATCTATAGACTACCCCTCAAGCCCACTCTCAACACTTAGATTTTCCTAAGACACAGGCGTCTTCAAGTAACATGAATGCGTAGAGATCTAAGGTGTTAGATTCCATATTATATAATTTATGTGCTAGGTTTAAGAACGCTGGCATTGAAGGATGGAAGGAAGGGACAGTAAAAGCGATAATAGGTTTAATGAAGGAAGTGGAATGAGGATGGAGGTAAGCGTTGCTATGTCGAAGGAAACGAGGTTGGGGGGGAATTACGAAGGGAGGAGGAAATGCTAAACACAAACTTAAATATTTATTTTAATGCCCTAGACCTAGAAAGACAAAGAGCAAAATACCTTAAACTAACAATGAATTGACAGAAACAGAAGAGTCTGGTCTTAGACGCACTGATAGGTTTAACGTATGTGGCTAGAGGCCGCCACTCAGAATTACCACTACTATCTAAGTCATAATAAGGTTATTTACTATGACAGAGTAGTTATGGAAATAAAATATGATTATACTGTTGATGGCTGACTATATTCAGTTGGGATATAAACTATTGCTGACAATCTTTGGATCCTTGGCTTTTAAGACGAATTTTTTATGCATATGTTCAACAAAATAGGAAATTGACTGATTATTATTACCATTCGAAGGGTTGGTACCCTTCACAACCGAAATCAATTTCAGAAGGGGTGCATGGTATCCTCATTTCCTTTATCGTCCCAGCACGCTTCACATAAACCATTTATACAAAGATGGAAAGGCCGTCTGTGCACCACGAGACGACCCAGACAATGCGGGGAGCAATGGTGACATTGCATGAATATGGTGTGCCAATAAGAGAAATATCAAGACGACTAGACGTTCATCGAAGCACTGTGGAACGGTGGATTCATCGGTATGAAACAGAAAACTCAATCGCTACTTTGCCGAGGTCTGGTCCTCCGCGTTCAACATCTCAAGAGGAAGATGCTGCGATTGTTAATCATGCCAGAGAGCATCCGTTTGTTCCAGCGACGCATATTTACAGACACCTGAACCTTCGTTGTAGCGCAAATACAGTGAACAACAGACTTCACGAGGCAGGGTATTTTTCTCGCCGTCCAGCTATAAAACCTGCATTGACGATTGAGCATAAAGAGGCGCGGATGGGATTTGCCTTGCAATACTTGCCGCAGGAGAAAGAATTCTGGAGAAAAGTTGTGTACTGTGACGATAAAACATTTTCAACAGATAGTCATGGTTCCCTGCATTGTTGGAGGCAGCGCGGAAAACGCTATGAAGAAGGAAATGTTTTCCCGAGCAAACGTAGTGGTCACATCAATCTTGGTGTGTGGGGCTGGATGTCTGGCTATGGTGTCGGAGAATTGACTCAAGTAGATGGACGCTTTACTGGACAGCAATATTGCCAGATACTGGAAGAGGTGCTGCTACCCAGTGTTCGTGCGTATCTGGTTCCAGCACCGGAACCATTTTACTTAATGGAAGATAACAGTCCCATTCATAGGAGTAACGTTGTGAGAGCGTGGTACGAAGATCACCCAGAGATTATTAATCTAATTCTGCCACCACGTTCTCCTGATTTGAATCGGATTGAAAACCTTTGGGCAATAATGATTAACGAATGGGAGCAACGCAATGAAAGAACATTTGAAGCACTTTTAGCTCACACGAGAAATAGTTGGGAGAGCTTACGCCGAACACCAAACATTCCCTACAATCTGGCCTCTTCTATGCCGTAACGATTGCAAGAAATTATTGATGCTGGAGGAAGCTATACGAAATACTGATGTTAAAGCCATGACGTAAATGTGTATCGAATATATATTTATGTTAATATAGAATTTTATTATATTTTTGTGTTTGACATCTATAAAAGTATATAATGTGACCATGAAAGAACTTTACTTATCCTTAGTAAGAATCTTTTCTTGCAATGTCTACGCTCGTGGAGATGATAATATATGCATTGTCGAAACAAACTATGAGAAGGTAATAGTTTCAGGAAAAAAATTAAAACTGGTAACATCGAGGTCATCACATGTTTATGGGAATTGTCATATGATATGCTACCAATAAACTCTTATATACTACTATATACAGTATACTATATTACATAATAATTACGATGAACAAATCAAATGCAAATTTCTCTGATTCACGGCCCACCAGTCTTGCTTTAGACCAGTGGTAGTCAAACCGGGGTACGCGTACCCTTGGGGGTACGCGAGGGGTTTCCTGAGGGTACGTAAGCTCTGCTGCAAAAACAAGCAAGTTGGTTAATCAATTATAAAATGAATTTATACAATTATAATTATCATCTATCATTTAAATTTTTTGAAAATATATATTATAATCATTTATTTATAATATTAATATTTAATTATAAATTTAACTCAACATTGGTAAAAGTTATTATTAAATTATTCAATATTAATTATTTTATATTTTTATATTTTAATATTTTATTTAAATTATTATTAAATTACCCGATATTGGTACAAATTGGTACGAATCGTACGATGCTGTAAAAATAGTAAATTATATCAAGTCTCGAGCAGTGAATTCACACCTCTTTAAAATTCTTTGTGAGGAGATGGGCAAAAATCATACTCAGTTGCTTTTGCACACTGAAGTGCGCTGGCTCTCACGAGGAAAGGTATTAACACGACTTTTTGAACTTAGGAATGAAGTGAGAAGTTTACTTAACAGCCGAAATTCAGACTTATTAAAATTTATAGAAAATGAGGAGTGGCTTTGTAAACTGAGTTATTTGGCAGATATATTCACCAAATTAAACGAACTTAATCTTCAACTTCAGGGGTATGACAAAAATATATTGCAGGCACAAGAAAAAGTCAAGGGATTTTTTGGGAAAGTTTTATACTGGATAAAGTGCATAGAAGACAATAATACCACACCTTTCCAAATATTCAGCGAATTCTGTCACGAAAACGAGTTTCTTGTCAGTGACTCAGTTATGAATATTATAAAGCAGCATTTAGTGAGCCTTCGTGAATCATTTTTGCATTACTTTCCATGTATTAATAGAGATTCCCCACAAAGTGAATGGATAACGAATCCGTTTTCGAACCTTGCTGTGTCTAATGCGGAGCTTCCCGCTCGTTTAAAAGAACAATTGATTGAATTGGCAGCTGACAGCTCACTTAAACATAAATTCAATGACTTTTCTGTCTCCGAGTTTTGGAAATTGGCCCATATTGAATACAAAGAATTAAATGAATTTGCTATCAACAAACTACCTCCATTCCCGTCCACCTATTTCTGTGAAAAGGGATTTTCGGCACTGACAGCTATCAAGTCGAAAGAAAGAAACCGCCTACATCCAGAAGCTTGCCTCATAATGGCACTCACAAATGTTCGTCCGCGAATTGAACAACTTGCTAGTGACAAACAGTCCCACCCATCGCATTAATTACTTGTAAGTATTTAAAATATGTATTTTAAAAGCTCAGACGATTTCTAATTAACTCTATTATATTTGCCTGAATTAAAATTGTGTAAATTGCTTGAGTTGTGTAAAATGTAAATTGTATAATTAAAATGCTAATATATATATATATATATATATATATATATATATATATATATTCATCTAATAATTAGGTGGTCGTAAATAAAGATCGTTTGATAGCTTCATATTCCGTGTAAATTGTATAATAACATTTTTATTTTGGAAACTGAGGGGGAGGAGGTACGCCATAATAAAAAAACGGATCAAATGTAGAATTCGGACCCCAGCCTTCTTTAGTTAGCTTTATAAGGCTAACTAACGAAAATATCACGACCTAACCTAACCAATCGTTAGGTTAACTGTACGCCCTTGACGATTGGTTAGGTTAGGTCATGATATTTTCGTTAGTTAGCCTTATAAAGCTAACTAAAGAAGGCTGGGGTCCGAATTCTACATTTGATCCAAAAAAACAAACTAAAGGGATACGCCAAGGAAAAAGTTTTAATACCACTGGTTTAGACTAATGACTTTCATAAGATGGAATAGGTTTAACATAGTTCGTTTAATAGGTTACCACTTAAAACAATGGATAAACTATCTATTAGTGAGACGACCGTGACTTCCTCGAAATGCGAGCGCGTGAGAGGTTCACTGAGGAATTTTGTCATTAGATTCTTCACGTAGGATATATATCACAAACAACAATATTGACAACAATTCCCAACAATTACTTAATATCAATAATTGCATTTGAGCAAATAATTTAGACCTGCGTCAAAATAACTTAGGTATCATGCCATGATTTGGGATATTTGCCGAATTAGTCGTTCTCTATTGTCTACACTCTACAGTATATATTGAGACGGTATAATGTAATGCCCAGCTAATATTATGATGACTAGGATTGCACCATAACCATCCCAACATCCCGAAACTTGCTCCATTCTGCTTCTTAATCATTTCTATTTTAAACACTAAAATGTAGCAGAAGTGACGTAATAATGGACGTCAATGATTGTGTTAGAGCAGTTATGTGCACCAATCCGAACACACCTCCGCTGCCATAAGGACCGCCCATTTTATACCTAACAGACTAGCTTGGGACGAGAGAGAAGCGTGAGACTTCTTGTAAGCACTGTACACAGACGGTAAACTCCTTCCCGGTATTTAAAGAAATGGAGATAGCAGACTCGAATGTTACAAAAAAGAATGAAATACTGGGAACACAAGAGTCCGGAAATGTCCCAACGAAAAACCGGGTGGATGAGAGAGAGGACGAAATAACGAATAACAGTATAATAACGAATAACAATATAAACAATATAATACGGAATGAAGACATCGATGAAAGAAAAGAAATAAGTAAAAGTTGCGAGGTAGTAAAACTATGCAACGAGCGAAATGAAAAAAGATAATAACTAAAAACGTAGGAAATAATCAACCAAAGATAAATAAAGATAATACCAAAATTAAGAACTTTGAAAACAATAAGAAAACAAGTAGAAGAGTAGAAAATGCCGTACGTAAATACTACGCAAAAAGGAACCGCAGATATCGGGTTCGGCAACGCATCTATGCACATTCCATATTATGCAACACACAGTACACAAGTGGATATTGCAAATTTGATAAGAAGTGCAAGTTCCATCATCTTACGGTCTGCATCACCTATGCAAGATATGAGAGGTGCAAATACGGACAAAAATGCCGTTACCACCACCCTCAAAGGAACGCAACGGGTGAACAGGAAAAACGAACATCAAAGAAGAGTACCAATTTTTTAGACGTAGCCAACACAATTCAGCTGCTAAATACTATCCAGCAAATGCAAAGTCAGCTGACAAATATAGGAATCCGAGAGCCGGACAGAAGGCATGCAGAAAGAGACCTTATGCATTATCGGGACGACAGGTACCGACAAAGATAAAAAGAGGCAAATTCTCGGAGTACCACAAGGCAATGAAACCGGCACCACCATTGGAAAACGAATCGGAACCACCTGTATGCGAAAATGATAGAGAAAAAATAATAATTATAATCCTAGCAACATTCAGGTCCTAAAATCAAATCATTCCCCGGACAAAATTTTATACCTGAAAGGACTCATGCAAGAAACCGGAGCAGACTTTGCATGCCTCACGGAAACTCATCTAAATGACTGCCAGGCGAACTGTGAAAACTGTGATTCCTGTGTTGACAAAGAAAGAAATACAAATTGATAACTATAAAATCCTCCGAGCCGACAGAACAGTGAGACGTAAAGGAGGATGTGCTATTTACACACATGAAAGGCATATGGCAGAAATGACTAAAAGTACCTCAAACAGCTACGTAGACTGTGTAGCAGCAAAAGTTGAAAAATTAAATATGGTACTAATTGTAATGTATAGGCCCCCAAACACGCCAACCTCAAAATTTTCAGATTCCATTACAGAGGTAAGAAACTGGGTAAAAGATCTTCACTCTCCAACCCCAAATATTTTTCTCTGTGGTGATTTTAATTTCCCAGTCATGAAATATAAAAGGATAGGAAAAATGTATGTATACACCAGGACAAAGGGGCACACGGGAAGACCAGGAGCAGGTAAAAATGCTACTAGCTCTAGCTGATGAATTTATGTTAACACAAGAAATAACAGAAACACAAGAAAAAACAACTGCCTAGATTTGGTATTTGCAAACAACAGCAACCTAATTGATAATGTAGATATATCCCCAACTATAATATCGGACCACAACATCATTGAAATAACAACTAATATAAAAGCAACAGGAAAGGAAAGAACACCAGCAACAGAAAGAAGCAAATTCGATTTTTAAAATTTTCACTCCAAAGCTATAAACTGGGAAGATGTTGCATCCAGCATGGAAGTAGTAGATTGGAAAACCATTTTCGAGGCCAAGACAACGGAAGAGATGCTAATGACTTTAGAGGAGAAGACTTTAGAAATTGTTGTATTTTCGGGACACGTCTTTCCACAAAGGGGAAAGAGAAGCAGGTTCGTGAGACAAAAGAGGTCACTGTTCCGAAAGAGAAAATGAGTGACTGCAAAATTAAGTAACTGTAAAGATAACAACATCAGAAAAATATTAAATGACAAACTGCAGAGTATCGATGACGTCATACAGGAACTAATTGAGGAGCATGCAGAAAAAGAAGACGACGACGCTATAGAAGCGATAAAGGTTAACTCAAAGTACTTCTATAATTTTGCAAAAAGAAAGTCGAAAAATCATGCGACTATAGGACATTTGAAAAACGAGAGCAGTGCTTTATCTAATGATCTAACAGAAGTATCTGAAATATTAAGAGCTCAGTACGAATCATCTTTCAGTATCCCAAAAACTGACAAACTGATATGAGATAGAAACGCGTTCTTTGAAGAAGAACTACAAGGGGAAAATATAACAGACTTCGACTTTACAACAGATGATATTACACAAGCTATAGGGACACTAAAAACATACTCAGCGGCAGGACCGGATAAATGGAATGACACATTGATCAAAAACTGCAAGAATGCAATCGCTGTGCCTCTATATTGGATATGGAGACGATCACTAGACACGGGAGAAATACCGGGCATCCTGAAGAGCGCGAACATAGTCCCAATATATGAAGGAGGAGATCGATCCGAGGCCAAAAACTATAGGCCAGTGTCGCTTACATCTTATCTCACTGAAATATTTGAAAGAATAGTTAGACAGAAAATCTGACTTTTGGAAACTCAGAAAAAATTCAATGATAACCAACACGGGTTTCGGTCAGGCAGATCATGCCTATCACAACTAATGGAACACGACAACAACAATATTGATGCACTTCAAAGTAATGAAAACTTTGATGTACTGTAATATACACAGACTTTGCCAAAGCGCTCGACAAGTGTGACCATGGAATAAACTGAAGTATATGGGAATAACAGGAAAAGTAGGGAAATGGATATATAATTTCCTTAATGGCGGCGGCAAGTCGTTACAGTACAAGGAGTATCTTTATCAGAATCAGAGGTCCTCACTTCAGTACAACAACGAACAGTATTAGCTCCACTACTCTTCATAATCATGCTAACTGACATAGATGAGGACGTTACCAGAGACAGCACATTAACATCTTTTGCTGATGACACAAAGATCAGTAAAAAATAAGAAACCCAGAAGATATAGGATCTCTACAAACCGACATGAACAGAATTTACAAGTGGACGGAAGACAACAATATGAAGTTTAACACTCAGAAATTTCAGCTGTTACGGTACGGAAAAAAGAGAAGACCTAAAATCCATGGAATATTATACTCCAAATGGATAGGAAATTCAGAAAAATTCTAGAGCAAAAGATTTAGGGGCTGTAATGACTGATGATGCGAAATTTGAAACACAAAATAAGATAGCGGTAAACAGAGCGAAGAGAATAATGGGTCTGATATTGAGAACCTTTAAACGAAGGGATAGGAATGTAATGATTCCTCTACTGAAAACACTGATCATGCCCAAATTGGAATACTGCTCGGTCGTAACATCCCCATATAAAAAAGAAGACATTAGACAGCTAGGAGGAATTCAGAGAAGCTTCACAGCCGAGATCAAGGGGTGCAAAGAACTGAACTAAACTACTGAGGAAAGGTTACGCGAATTAAATCTATATTCACTGGAAAGGAGGAGAGAGAGATACACCATTATTTACACTTGGAAAATAATGGAGAAACTAGTCCCTAATCTTACTCTGAACCCTGTAACTCCCCAAACAACAGTGGAAAGTAGAAGAGGAAGACTGTTTCTTGTTCCCAAATTAAAGGCGAGACAGGGAACATCCTTAACCCTGAAATAAAATAGTTTTGTTGTTAGAGGACCAAAACTGTTTAATCAGCTGCCCAAAGACCTAGGGAACACGAATGGTGTTGCAGTGGACATCTTCAAAAGAAGATTAGACGCCTGGCTCAAAACAATCCCCGATGAGCCGGGCGTACCTGGCTATGTGAGGTGGAGAGTACAAGAAACCAACCCACTACTTCACCAGGCCAACTCGAGAGGAGGGGCAACAAGCTTGACCTTCGTGAAATGAGGAATCATCGCGCGGAACCTTTGAAAGGAAAGGGAGGAAATGAGGTTGAGAATATGAAAGATGGAAAATGACAACAACTTATAAAGAAATATGGAATGTATGAGATACAAAACGAAGATATAAATGCTCAAACTCTAATGACGTCATCTCCTTCTAGGACCGCACAATCAGTAATTCGAAAAATTCTCTCTGTAAATAAGATAGGCCATTTATGACACCAGTTGTTTCCTGCAGTTGTACAGCAAGGTAGCTGTTGGATTTATGTCCGTTTCTTATTGTGGTGTAATCTTTTTTCAGGAGTGCACTTTTTAATTATGGTCCCAATTTCTTTGTATGTCTTTTGTTTGTATTTCTTTATATTTCTTGTATTTCTCGATTAGGTTTTCAATGTTTGTTTTGTAAATCTTCAGTTTTTATTACTATTCCTTTGACTGTACCCTTCTTCTTTGTATAACGTTAGTAGAGTGTATGCTTTGCTTCCTCATTATATGTAGTGCCCTTTGGAGACATATCTCATGAATGGGAAGAGAAAATGCATGAATGAAGGTACTGTGTAAGGAAAATATAATTATTATTTTTGTATACATGAAAATATTACCTTTTACCAACATTTAAAGTTTACTTTCAGACATTTACTGAAGAACAATGATTCATACATATAAAAAATGTTGATTGTGAGTTTCCAATATGCATTCACCAACATATTCGACACAGTGGCGTACATAAGGGGGGGCATAGGAGGCATAGGCCCCCCCATTGTAAAAATGATTACTACTCTCATTAAAAATATTTGAAAAAGAAATTTTCAAAAATCGGTAACTTTGCAACATTCACCACAAAAAAATCTTGATGCCATATGGAATTTCAGTTATTTCATGGTTACCAGGACATGTTATTAACTCACAACTCAAAATCACTTTTGGCTGGCTTAGGAACGTTTATATATGTCTTTATACGTACGATTAATTTGTGCAAATTTAATTCTTTGCCCATAAATTGGAAATAAAATACAACTGAAGCCTTCCAAGATGCAATTCATTTTGATTCCAAATCACTCATCATCAATTTTGAGCTCACACACACACACACACACACACACACACACACACACACACACACAGTACACACACACACACACATGTATGTATATATATATATATATATATATATATATATATAGGGTGAACCAAATGTAGGTGGACAGTAAATGATAACGTTTATTTTGAGAATACATATTTAATTTTTTTGTATACTATAATACAAAATAAAATTTAAATAAATTTAGTTATAATATTTAATATAATAAAACACAAACACCATAGTTATAATGAACACCATAGTTATAATATAATATAACACAAACCGTATTCAACCTACTGTCCACCTACTTTTGGTTCACCGTGTATATATATATATATATATATATAGGGTGGGTAGGAAAAAAGTTACCTCTTAAAGGTAAACTGTCATATTAAAACTAGTAAGGGGACTAGAGCTCCCAAACTTCATAGATGCTTATCTTAGCGTGTTGTTCGTCTTAATTGAGAAGTTGCTCGATGTGTCCCTCTTTCTGCTCAACGCAGGCCTCTAAACGTGGACGCCACTGATCAATACGCCTGTTTACATATCGTTGAGACACCTTCTCCCAGCCGAGCAGAATTCTTTCGCGTAGTTCATCTATGTCTCTTACATTGGTATCAGGGATGTAAACTTTGGACTTCAGGGCTTCCCAAACACCATTATCTAGTGGTGAAAGATTGGTGCTACTAACCGGCCACATATTGGGTTCAATAAAATCGGCTGTTTCTTTTTCAAGGAAAGTAACAGTTTGGCTTCCTCTGTGAGCAGGGGCTCCATCTTGTTGGAAAGTATATCTTTCACCACTAATTCGTCGAATATCAGTTAGATAGAGTGAAAGATATACTTTCCAACAAGATGGAGCCCCTGCTCAAAAAGACACAGATAAGAGAGGGAGTGATATTCCGTTACGTTTCGGCACAAAGCATTGCTCACACAGAATGACAACATGAGTTAAGCACAAAATATTTAAATGTAGACGATCTTTTCCAAACCTACTGGACGAACACTCGTGGCTTCACCTGATTGGCTGGTTACTGTTGATGCTCTTTGGCTCCCGCCCCTTTCTGCTAACTTCATCATAATTTTTCCTGTTATTTCCTGTCCAGTAGGTTTGGAAAAGATCGTCTGCATTTAAATATTGTGTGCTTAACTCATGTTGTCATTCTGTATGAGCAAGGCTTTGTGCCGAAACGTAACGGACTGTAACTCCCTTTCTTATGTCTTTTTCTACCACCCTGAAACCGCTCATGTATATATATATTACAAGTGTAGTTTTCAATAAAGTGATTTTATGGAAGCAAATTTTTTTCAAATGTTTTGATGGTTTCATAAAAAGTAGCAAAATATTAAACAGAAATTACTTTTATATTAATTGTACAAGAAAAATCGAAGCCAATTACAAGAATGTTGGAATACTCTTAATTTACTCAACTGAATTTTATATATTTATAGTGGCCCAACGATAGGCGCACTGAAATATATGGATTGCAAATGGAATGCTATCTGGTCACCAGTTTTACCTTTCAGCCAACCAGAAAAATAAATGAATTATTTTTTTTATACAGGAAGGAGGGGGCCAAGGGCGAATGGCCACAAAAACGCCCCCCCCCAACCACAGAAGAGAGCCAAAATCAAGGTCAGGGGTTATCGAGATGCCTAGATACTCTGCATTTGAAAGATGGTAGGTCACAGACAGTGGGAAAGATGGATTGAGGAAGATTGTTCCAGAGTTGACTGGTTGAGTAGATGAAACATTGAAAATACCGATTAACCATTGCGTTAGAGAGTTAGACAGAAAAGGAATGAGAAAGTGTAGACAGTCTGGTGTTGCGTGCTCTCCTTAAAGGAGGATGTATGCAGCTAGAGAGTTCAGAAGAGCAATGTCCGTTATAATAGCAATAGTAAAGAAAGAATGAGGCCACATTGCAGAGAAGAGAGGGAGAGATTAAAGACAGTGAGTAAGAGGCGGGAAGTTGATGAGACGAAAAGCCTTTGATTTCACCCGGTCAAGTACGGCTGTGTGGGTTTAGCCACTCCACACATGAGAAGCATACTCCATAGTGCGGCGAACAAGACCCCTGTACAGAGACAGCAACTGAGTGGGGATGGATAAATTGCGGAGTCGGAACAGCACACCTAACCTCTTAGAAGCTGTTTTGGAAAGAGAGTAGATGTGATATTTCCAGGAAAGTTCACGAGAAAAGGAAATGCCAAGCATATTAAGAGAAAAGGAAGGATTGAGTTGTGTACTATTGAAGGTAAGGGGATAGTCATGTGGAAGATTGCGACGAGTATACAGAAGGAGAAACTGAGTTTTTGAGGAATAGAAAGCTACAAGGTTTTCTCTGCCCCAATCAGATATAGCAGAAAGATCAGAGGTCAGGTGATCCATAGCCGTCCTACGCGAATCATGGAGTGACTGCTGTGAGGGACGCTTTGGGAAGCGGTCGGAGAAGTGAAGAGTGGAATCATCAGCATAGAAGTGGATAGGACAAGACGTGCAAATTAAGAGATCATTAATAAATAAAAGGAAAAGAGTAGGTGACAGGACAGTACTTTAGAAGAAGAACAGTGGCCATCTACAACCGCAGCTATAGATCGGCCAGAAAGGAAATTAGAGATGAAGGCACAGATAGAAGGATAGAAACCGAAAGAGGGCAGTTTCGAAATTAAAGATTTGTGCCAGACTCATCAAAAGCTTTTGATATGTTTAGCAAAATAGCAAAAGTTCTACTGAAATCCCAAAAGGAGGATGACCAAGAGTCAAAGAGAATATGCAAGAAGATCGCCAGTAGAACGTCCCTTGTGGAACTCATCCTAACGATCTGAAAGAAGATTGTAAGAAGAGAGGTGTTTAAGAATCTTCCTATTAAGGATAGATTCAAAAACTTTAGAAATGGCAAGAAATCAAAGCAAGTGGACGATAGTTGGAGGGTTGAGAGCGGTTGCAGCGATAGGACAGGAAACAGATATAAGATTGTGGTTGGAGGTGCCCAACGGAGAAAAAAGTTTCACAGAGTAAGAAGAAGGATGAGAGGCGAAAAATAAATTGAGAATGTTGGCCTATCTCCAAGGCGATCGGGGATATGAGTTGTAAGCTAGTTCACCAGGGATGTTAGTGAAATGGGAGGAAAGCCAACGGTGGTGGTGGTGAACAGTGAAATCTCCTGAAATTGAGATTTCACCAAAGGGAGAGCGGGAAAGAATGTATTCCACTTTGGAAGTGAGCTAGTCAAAGAATTTTGGATTTTTAATCACTGTGAACAGACACGCTTCTCTTCCTATTCCTCGCTACATATACATTCCTTTTACACACTACCTAATCTTTTCAAAACTTAAAAAACAAAAAAAAAATGACATCAACTTCAAGAGCCTCGGAGTTCACTGGGGAGGGGATCATAAATGTCCCCACTTCTGGCTCCCCCGCCCATTCGAGATGTTCTGGGCCTCTACTTGGTTCACTTTTCATTAATTTTTGCAACATTCGTGGCATTTTCTCAAATTTTCAATCTGTTAAGCAGCACCTCTTCTCCTCTAAACCTCATCTTCGTTTCCTCACTGAAACTCAGGTGTCTGTGACAACTGACAGCAATCCCTTTTTTGCACCCTCTTACTTTCTCTGTACTCAATTTCACTCCAAGGATCGATGTTGCGTATATGTACGCAATGACCTAACTTGTTCTCGTATTCCCGAACTCGAATCTTCCGAATTCTATACCCTCTGGCTACGCTAACATGCGAATCTCAAACTAAATACATCTGCGCTGTTTACCTTTCCCCTAATTCAGGATAAGAGTTAAATGATACAATGGTGTTAAAAGCAATAACTAAGGTAATGTCAATATGGTATTAGTACAGTTATGAGATAGACCTAACTGCGGACGTAAAGGCGTGAGTTAGATTGAACGATATTGAAGAAACCTTTGAAGCCTAATTCAGTTAGGCAGTTTGTTGACATTATAAGAGTTGGAAACAAATAGCCTATCACGACGTAACAAAACACTGTAGGCCAAGTACTGGTGGCCTATGAGAGTTTTACAGACCTGAGATTTTGATGAGGAAGATAACTCTGAAGACGGAAGGACCTACAAGCCTGTTTGAATGACGAAATACTCGTTGGAGGGAAATGAAGATTCGCAACTCGAAATGAGTGAATGTTGAGTGAGGCAAAGAGCAGACGGATAACGGCGATTGAATCTTGCAGAAGTGATGTTGCTTCCGGGGAGATGAAAGTAGTAGTAGGCCTCAACGGAGATGGTCCAGCTTCATGTATGTTGAACGGAGTTTTGAAAGACGGCGGGCCGATCTCCGACCTTCGTCGGAGAGCGAGTGGAGTTACATGACGAAAGTTGGAGATGAAGAGTGAGTGCTGAGTGAGGCCTGAGCAATGGGCAAATAAACAAATGAGAGCGATTTGGGAGAGGGCTCGCGTTTTTATAAGCCTTAGTGACGTCCTCTTGCGAGCATTTCGGGAAACAAAACAAAATCTGTGTTTCCTTTGTGGGCCTGTTCCTGCCCCCGTGTTTGGGTTTATAGCCTTGTTTACTTCTTCAAACCACGTGAGAGAGGCAAGGAAAAGGAATTTCCGTTATGCTTCTATATACTTATTTACTTTGGTGTTTTAACTCGTTTTTATTTTGATGTTTTCTTCAAATAATAATAGGAATTTGGGAATAATTATATTCATTACTTAGGGTTACTTCATCCTCCTCATTTAGTCAGCTGTTTGTGTTACTTCAACCTTCCACGTTCTTGGAAACGGAGACCTACACGGAAAAAAACATAATATAACAAATAGTTAATCCAACTGTATACTGTATTAAATGCAAAAAACTTCACTTTTTTTCTACGTAAAGGTCAAAATATGAAAAAAAAAAAACACTCTAATAGACAGAGTTTATTTCCACAACAGTTTCGACGCCCAATGGCATCCTCCTCGGGTGGATACAGAAAAACGAATGAACCAAAACAAGAGGGAAAAACAGTCCAGGGACCGACCGTTAAGAAATTCGCACCTAGGTTAGATCCCATTCTCCCGACACCGGAAGGGCATTTTCATTAAGTACATTCGTACAAATTTAAAACTATCTTCCTGTTCTAAACATACAGATTCTATTGTTTTTTTTGTTTTTTTTACATAATTATTACATTTATTATTAAATTTATTACATTTAATATTGCATAATTATTTATTACAGAAATTATAAATTTATTATTACATTGGTTATTACAGTGTTGTTTATTATACAGAACTTATAAACCGAAAAACGGATGAAAAAGGCGATTAGGAAACAATCCAGAGACCATTGAGAAATTCACACCTAGGTTAGATACCGTTCTCCCGACACCGGAAGGGCATTTTATTACAGGGTCCGCTTATAAGTACATTCCCTCAAATTAAAACTATCTTCTTGTTCTATACATACAGATTCTAATATTTTGACATAATTACTGCATTTATTATTGCATTTACATTTTTTAACAATAATTATTATTACCTTTACCCTAATTATTAAATTTATAATATTACCTTTATTATTACCTCTGTTGCATTTATATTTATTTCCACATTTATTACTTCCATTATTACATTTAATAAAAGCGAGTAAGGAAACAATCCAGAGACCTTTAAGAAATTCACACTTAGGTTCGAACACGTTCCCACGACTCCGTAAGGGATTTTTTGACCAAGAATCTCATTAAACGGTCTAACTTATAAGTACCTTCGCACAAATTAAAATTATCTACTTTTTCTATACACACAGATTCTATTATTTTTCTTTTGACATAATTATTACATTTATAAAGTACCTTACTTGATTCCCAATCTATAGCATGATTATTTTGGCTGGCGTGATAAAAAATGGCATTAATAGTATTACAACTTCTGAAGGCATATTTGTGTTCTTTAATACGGGTTTCAATATTTCTTCCAGTTTCTCCCACGTATACTAAATCACAACTTTTACAGGGAATGCTGTAGACACAGGCTTGTTCCTCTTTTGCAACGTTATTCCTAACCAATTTACTTTTCACGGTAGACGAATATTTAAACGCCAAAGCAAACTTAAAATCTTTCGTCAACGGTTTTACTCTTTCTAAGCCGGCAATGTAAGGCAAACTCACATATTGTTTTTGGTTAACTGAAGGTTCACGAGGGGCATAAAAAGATTTTCTGGATTTAAAATACGCCTTTCTGATAAACCACTCGGGATATTTTAAATCCTTAAAAATGTTCCAAATCTTTGAATTTTCCGGGTCCAGCAAATGTGGGCTACAAATCCTGAGTGCTCTAGAAACATGGAAGAAATAATTGAGCTTTTAACCCCTTCATCATGATATGAAAAATAATGAATGTACGAATTACAATGAGTAGGTTTTCTATAAACCGTGAAATTGGGCTTTCCGCTTTCGTTAATGACCAAAACATTAACGACACCGGAATATGACTGAAAGAAAGTGTCAAAGTTGTTCCAGTGGTCAGGCCAAAATGAGAAAATATCATCTACATAACGAAACCAAATTAGATTCCTGGGACATATTGTTTGCAACAATTCCGACTCATAATATTCCATGTATAATGTACTCAGTATTGGGAATAAAGGGGACCCCATTCCCATAACAAAACGTTGCAAATAAAATTCTTCACCGAAGGAGAAGGCATTATTGGTGACACAGAGTTTTATCAGTTCTAAAAATACAGATGTGGGCATGCCTAGTTCTACGTTACATGTTGGCAATTTTCTATTTAAAAAACTAAGTACATCATCAATGGGAACTCTCGTAAACAAGGACTCAACGTCAAAACTGATCATTCTTCCCCGTTTTAAATCTAAGGACATAACTTTGTAAGGACATACCACTTAGTAATTTTTCATGCTTTTTACAAATTTTATGTTTCTCTAGATGAACTTTTTCTGAAACTGTACAATGTACATTTTTATATGTTTTCGTTTCTCTTATTTGTGTACATTTGTATAATTCATTCCCAGTGAACTGAACCAAAGAACCTCTCTCGGGATTGAAGAAAGGTCTGGATGCCCTAATGGTTCAAAGACTCTGGAATGATGATTGTGGATAACTCGAAAAGTAAAATTGTTGAATATCTTTCTCTTTTCTCTTCTTTTATTCTATTCCGTCAGTATAATTTTAAATATTAATGCGCAAATCCCTTCCGGACGTTGGAGAAGACTTGGAATCTTCGCTTTTACTCTTGTACAAATAACTGAAAAATATACTTCCTCCAAAAAATGCTAAAGAAGAGGCAGCTATTATATATCATATTATTATATTATAATACAGATATATAAATAGCTAGATGGATAAAAAGATTTTTATAGTTTTTTTCATAGACCATAAAGCCGATCAACCATAGCGCTGCAGGAGAGCCGGCCCATAAGTTACCAATCCAGGCTCTTGTTTTCAAAGAGTAGAGGAGAAGGTAGGCGTAAATTTGAGTCTTTGCTTGAAAATTAGGAAAATCTATCCTCAATTTGGGTGTTTATGGTCGATTAGCCACATTTTCTATGTAATTTTTACAACCTTGAATTTGGAAAGCATCCTTACCATTCTTATTGTCATAAATTTCTTACGACAAGTTCTTAAAAATTGTAATAGTATATACTGCACGCATATATGTTACAGTAAGATTGTGTAACTAGTAATTAGACGAATCTCTGAAATTTTCAGTAACTTCGTGTAAAATTACTGTTTCACTCAGGGACTTCAGGAAGTTACTGAAATACTTAAGAATTTCATCTAACCGAATCTAACCTAACCTAACTTCCTGAAGTCCCTGAGTGAAACAGTAATTACGCGAAATCACTCGTTTCACAATCTTACTAGGGATTTCATGAAATCACTAGTTTCACAATTTTACTAGGGGTTTCATGAAATAACTAGTTTCACAATATTACTGTAACATATATTCATTCAGTCGCTACCAAACAGATCTTTCCAAAAGCGAGCTGACGTGACCACAGTCAGTTTCTCCAGTGACTAATTTTTATGAAAACAAGCTCCAATTCGAAAGAACGAAAATTTCTCGACTGCTGATTGGTCCGTGCACCATGGCTTATCCGCAATGCATTATGGGAGCGCTATGTTGACAAATCATTCTTCGTTTAACACCGCACAAAGCTAAGACTCTTTTTCATTCGCCGTTTACAAACTGAACTTTCAAACTCATTTTTCTCTTCAGAACCATTTACTGGTTAATAACAATTGAAAACTTCTATTTCTCAAGCTTATATTATTTCACATTAGAACAAAATTAACGAACTTTTTAACAAGCTTTCAAAGTTACTTACAGAAAGCCTTATAGCCATTCATCTTAACATTGTACCCAATCTTTAGCAAAGCTGACGATACTGCTTTCAGATTTATTCTGTAATCAGTATTTGATATATCATTATATCATTGTTTAACAAACTACTGCGTAGTAACATATTTAGCAGTTTATGTGTCTAGGAGCTAATTCAGGGTTAATTTTCTTAATTACGTTATTATTAGTGTCCTGTATACATCGGGGACACACTTAATATCACTGGTGAATTCATTCTTAAATTAATGGGTACACTCGTCAACAACAGGTGGTACTAGTACTACTTCTTCGAGGACTTTAATATAACTGGTCTCATTCAACCTAGCACATTTTGTTATTTCGGTAGGCTAACGGGATCGAACCAAAGCGGTCCTTCGAAATAAAATATAAAATACCAAATAAAATCTGAAACCTATAACAACAAGTGAAATCCTATTTGTAATGGATATTTTTAAATTAAATGTATAAAGCTAAGCGACATAGGGGCTGGGTAGTAGTTGGATGGGGGACCGTCCTCTGCATCCAGATAATACAAGGAGCACAAGGACAAGCGGAAGCCTCAAGGATCTTTCGGTCCACTCAGGGAGGTTCCTGTTATCAAACTAATGCATTGTTTAATTATTCGAGCAGTAGTAGAAAACTGGATATAAAAACATAAGGCTCTCTCCCTACCCTCTGCTCCCTCCACGCCAGAGGCAGGTACGAAAAAAAGTTGAAAAAAATACCTTGACCCTGGAAAAGTAGCCAAGGAAACTCTATAGGAAAGTGGAGAATATAATATAAGCTAGCTCTACAATTACGCTATGCACACAGAGATCGTACACTAGATAGAACAGCTTTATAAACTAACCAATAATATACTTGTGCCGATCGCACATCAACCACTTGGTATCGTTACAAAAACCTCTAACATATGGGTTTGATTTTATGTGAAATATTTACAGCTCAATTTACCGAGGTATCGGTCCAACAAAGACCCAATGACTTGCATCAAGGATTAAAAGGATTAAAAGAGCAGTAAAGGTTAAACTCTCCATGTCTACACCCACGTACGCACAAAGCCATTACACCGTCAAAGTGATGATGCTTCTACAGGAAAGGGGTTGAAACAAGAATTAAGAATAGAAATAAAATTTTCTACACCATGCCCTCACACCCAACAGAAAGAAAAGAAAAAATCGTGACGGCCGAAACGCAACTTCATCTCAACTAATCCATGCCATGTATTTTTTTAAAGTTTATTTTTTGGTTCGTTATGAAATTGTTTTTCTCCAAAATATTTCCTACTCTATTCGTAGGCGTATTCACAAGTCAAGTAAGTGTGTGAACGTGTTTCTGTAATTGGATGGCTGTCATGCGTGGCGCCAGCAAAAACGCTACCCTTATATAAGAAAGAGAGAGCCAAAATCAAGGTCTCTCTGGTCCACGATGCCATTTTCTTTTTTTAATAAATTTTGAAAAGATTATGTAGTGTGTTTGAGAGCATGCTGGACTGCTCACAGGGTAGATGAGACACGGTCAGTTGCTATCTAGAATCTCCTGCCAACTCTTTGAATGTCGCCGAGTTTCAGCTTGGGGATCTCACCGTGGAAGGTGTTTATGAAGCAAGTACATCCAAGGAAGAGGGGACTGTAGACACCAATCGACAGAGAAGTACTCCGGGAGGACGTTAGGCAGGAGACAGGGAGTGCTAGAACTCCCGTTTCTCTTGTCACTGTCCTTTTTAGTTGATATTTTTCCATGTTTCATCTGCCCTGTGAGCAGTCCAGCATGTTCTCAAACAGATACTTCTCCCTCTGTTCTTCATACACATACATGCATTTTATACACTACACAATCTTTTCAAAATTTATTAAAAAGAATAAAAACATAAAATGACATCGTGGGCCTCAGCAACCTTGATTTTGACTCTCTCCTTATGTACGGTAGAGGGTCATTTTTGCGGGTGCTCACCCTTGACCCCTCCCTCCTACATGAAAAAAGTGATATATTGAGTCGTTCATACCTCGCGGAGTTGTGCCACAACCAAAGTAGAGAAAATCTCTTTCCAACGAGGAATAACAGGAGGAGGTATATGTATCTATCCCCATATACTTGTCTCTTAAGGAAAATGAAAGTGTTTCTTGGGTGATCACCCGTTGTTGCTACGGCGAATTCAAGTGTCTCCGACTTAGAGGTGTTTATGAGGCAAGTGATAAATAAATGAGTTGACCAGAGATGTCTCTCTGAAGTGGGAGAGAGAATTAAGTGTAAGAGGAAGTGTTTAAACAAACACCCGCACGGTTACTTTATAATACTGCACTACTTTCTTAAATTATATATTATATATGAGGACAGTCTTAAACCCTAAGTGTATTGAGAACCTTGTCCAGCCTATTTTTAAACATATTTACACTTTGGCTTGAAACATCTTTCAAGGGAAGTTGATTCCAGATATCAAGTATTTTATAGAAGAAATCACCGCAGATGGAGGAGCTAAATATTTTAAGTTCCAATTTAAAACGACTACTTCTTGTCAGATTGGTATTAAATTAGAATAATTTCTTGCAGTCTACCCTGTCTATTCCATTGAGCATCTTGAAAACTTGAATAAGCTGACCGTACAACTTCCTAGTCTCTAAGGTAAACAGATTTAATCGTTCCCATCTTCGGTCCTTGCTTATATTCGTACCAACCTTTCTATATCCTTCCTAAGACACGGAGACCAAAAGTGCACACAATACTGTAGTTTAGGTCTAACTAGTTAACTGGAAAGAGACATTATAATCTTGTTTTCAAATTGGAACCGTCTTTTAATGTAATCTAGTGCTTTTAAGGCACACTTTTCAACTTCTGTTTGATGGTTTGAGATCACTACTAATATAAACTCCTAACTCTTTCTCTAGATCAGTCTCAGTCAAGTTCTTCCCCAAGAGAAGAACCTTACATTTGTCCAAGTTGAATGGCATCTGCCAAGTACCAGACAATTCGCGCCCAACCTATCAAGATCATCTTGAAGCGTTCTTATGCCCTCCTCATTACCTACACTATTTCCTAATTGCGTATCGTCTGCACATTTAGAAATTATACTTAGAAGCCCTACGTCATATCGTTAATATACATGATAAAAAATAAAGGACCCAAAACGGAACTCTATGGAACCCAACTGGTGACGGGTTCCACTCCGAAGCCACTTCATATATTACCACTCTCTGCTTTCTATTTCATACTCAATCTTCAATCCAGTTGGAAACGAGCCCGGTAATTCCTAGTCCTCTAACTATAGTCATCAATCTCACGTGAAAGACTTTGTCAAACGCTCTTTGAAAGTCCAGATGCACTATATCTATTACTATAGTTGAATCGTATAAAATATAGATATTATGGAAAAATTCTCACAGGTTTGTTAAACAAGCTCTATGCCTCCTGAATTCATGTTGAGAATGAAAAATTAAATTGCTTGATTCAAGGTAATACACAATACTTTCTGTAATAGTGGATTTCAACAGCTTGCCGACAATTGACGTTAAACTAATCGGGCAGTAATTACAAGGATTTTGCCTAATTAATTTGGGTGTATCATTAAATTGGGTAGCATTGGTGAGTTGCATCAGCTTTAATTAGTGAGCAGGAAAGATTCTTTATACATATTAAACATATTCAAATTTTGGTATACCTGCCTCTCTTTTACAGTTAGGTGGGGTACTGTATTGTCTAAATGTTTTGATGAGTATGTGTAGACATCGGGGACTATATAAAACAGTCATAAGAGAGTGCAAACAGAATGAGGAATTTGGAAAACTATGGAAGAATCACTCTTCGAACTTTCTATGATAAATGATGTGAAGGGTTAATCTTAATATAGGACTGTAATGAAGCACTTGTGGGTGATTCCAAGGAAAATACTTGGAGTTTAGTTCCTGAAATTAGGAGTCTGATTAAAGAGTTAAAAACTGGCTCTGCCTCAGGGTAGCTGAACAGTCATATGACCAATTAAAATATACTAATGATATGGAGAGTTTGTGTATCTCAGTGCTTTTCTCAAACATACTTACTCATAGTTTTAGGATTAATTAAGTATGAGCAAAGTACTTCATAACAATAAAGAAATCCAGTGAATTATAATTTGGTAATATGAGATCAAATAATTTGGTCTGTATAAATGATGTTATTAATAAGTCCTTCTGTTAATGGTGTGGTTTGTCTTCTAAAAATGTGCCAGTTATTTGTTATACAGAGAGTGTTTCACAACCGGTCTGCCATACTTTCGGGGATAATTTTAGGGGTGATATCGAGTAAAAAAGTTAATACAATATCAGTACTGTTTCCAACCATTGCGGAGCTACAACGTTTAAAGGTGCACAGAAAAAAATAAACGAGAGTATTACTCTGATGTATTTATTAATACATTTTATGAGATACACCTTATCAATGTTCAAAATGTCCGCCTCGGTTTTCAATGCACAGCCTTGCTCGTTCCAAACAAGAGTCCACTGCCCATTGAATTAGTGCGGGGTGTTCTCGTATGTAAGCAGCGGCATCCATAATCCGACGCAAGAGTGAGAATTTCGTCTATTATTTAATTCCATCCCAAATGAATTGTGCTTCATCAGTAAACAGTATGCGATTAAGAATTTGGCGATGCATAACATCCACTGGCAAAACTGAACACGTTTATCGTAATCATCCAGTTGAAGAGCTTGCATACGTTGCAAATGATAGGGCTACAAACCCTCATCATGTATGGTTCGCCATACACGCGATGCGGATTCACCAATTCATTTAGAAATCCTTCGAACACTGGTAGTTGGGCTACGTTGTACTAGGTCCAGTATGCGTTCCTCCACAGCAACGGGCCGTCGTGCTACATGTTCTTGGTTACGTGGAACAATTGTCCCTGTTTCCCTTAATCTCTGGTGTGTGTCACTAAACGCTTGCCTGTTCGGTATTCGGCGGTTCGGAAAACGTCTTCGATATTCCTCAACTGCCGCTCTGCTGTTACCATCACAGATTCCATAAATGAAATGGATATCAGCGTATTCAGCGGGTGTGAACTGTTGATTCATTTTGATTGCTCACCTTAGCACAACACAGTGTCTCGTACCACATATCAGAACCAACTGAAAGAAAAAACTGAGGATTAGTAGTAGTAACTTGTTAATTGAAACTACCACCAGTGCTGCCATGTATCGAATTACACACAAGTAGGGATTTGTTGTTTGCGCATCTTAAAAAATCCGCAGCTCCGCAACGGTTGGAAATAGCACCTATGTTGTATTAACGTTTTTACTCGATATCACTCTCCAAATCATCCCCCACCCCCAAGGCATGGCAAACTGGTTGTGAACCACTCTGTATAATTAAAATCAAATTAAGAATAGGGAAAAAGATGATAGTTGAAAATAGAAAATAGTTAATGTTACATAATTATCAATTAGGCTTAACATTTATCAAACCTGTACCTATTTAATAACACAGTTGGTCTTCATAAACCAAACTGGTTGTGAAATTCTGTAAGTGGCTGCATTCTAGCTACTGCCTCAGAGATGGACTGAGCACTGAGGTGACCAAATGAAAATTCTCTTGTTGAATTTCAAACAATACTATCCTTAAACATACTGTATTCCGAATCGTTTATTATCATGTTCATATAATGTATGAAGAATACATTTGTACACTTTTTAAAAAACATTTGATTTCATATTTTATAAATTTTTGTGTTACAGAGTATACCTTAATTTTTATATATTATTTTGAAAATCATATATTTGCGAGAAGGTCATACATCTTAGCTAAAATTAATTTGTTAGTGGGGCTGTGTCAGTCTGTGGTGGTGAGGCTCTGTTCACTACTGCTTGGTAGCTCCTGGGTTAGGTTGAATTGATTATTTAACCTTTTAATCCTCAGTGATTTTGGTGCACTCACTCTCACACTGTGGGGAGAACCCTATAAAAAAGTTTGGCACGAATCCCCGACAGTGAATATGACAAAACTATGAAACCCTTATACATGAAGTGGCGCAGATCAAATTCTCTAATCATTTGTCTGGGATAATGGATTGATTCGACTGTGAGATCATATTTACCCCGTCATTATGTTTAAAAATCAAGCTAAATGCTTGTACATAAGTGTAAAAAATGCATGAGAGAGAGAGAGAGAGTTACAAGGAGTTACAAGGAAAAGAAGTACCTCAAAAGGCCTTGCGGCCCATACCGAGGAGGTACCAATGGCAACGGGTGCCACGGAAAATTTTCTACACACTCAAATAGTGTGCAAGATTTGGTCTAACCTTTTCTTGAACTGATCCACAGAGGAACTGTTCACAACTTCCGAAGGTAACCTGTTCCATGTGTCACAGATCTTATACGTAAAGTAATTCCCACACACACTAGTCCTAAACCGTTTCAAATCCAACTTCCAACCATTGTTGCGAGTTGGGTTATCATTTAAACTAAACATACTTCTAAAATCGACATCGTTCAACCCGCGTAAGAGCTTGAAAACCTCGATCAGTTGACCGCGCAGCCTCCGAGTTTCAAGCGAAAACAAGTTCAGGCCGCGTAACCGTCGATTCTAGCCCATATGCCTAACGGAAGGGATTAACTTTGTGGCCCTCGCCTGCACTCGCTCTAGCCTCTCAATATCTTTCCTGAGGGTGGGCGACCAGAACTGCACAGCATACTCCAGGTGCGGCCGAACAAGGGAATTGTACAGTGAGAGCACAATCTCCTTGTTCCGAAACTGAAATTGCCTCCTGATATAACCCAATAGTTTCTGGGCTTTCTTTTCCACCTCTGCACACTGTTTCGTAAACTTAAGGTCGCTGCTAATTAGCACACCCAAGTCCTTTTCTAAATCAGTCACCTCGATATTACTACCCAACATCGAGTAGTCCGACTTGGGATTGGCGTAGCCAATGTGCATCACTTTGCATTTATCCAAGTTAAACGGCATTTGCCATTTTTCGAACCACTCTCCTATCCTACCTAGGTCCGCACGCAGTTCCTCGATCGCTTCGGGCGTCCCAACATTGGCCCCAAGCTTGGTGTCATCAGCGAATTTGGCGATCCGACTGACGATGCCACTGTCGATATCATTTATGTAAATGATAAACAACAGTGGCCCCAAAACGGAAACCTGAGGAACCCCACTAGTGACCGAAGCCCAACCCGAACTAGCCCCTTTAATTACCACCCTCTGCCGCCTATTCCTCAGCCAGTTTTCAATCCACCTACCTATTTCCCAACCGATACCCAGCGCGCGCACTTTCGCCATTAGCCGGCGGTGAGGTACCTTATCAAAGGCTTTCTGAAAGTCGAGATAAAGTATATCAATCGCCCTACTCTTATCGTACTCACTCAACATGACGTGGAAAAACTCGAGCAAGTTGGAGAGAGAGAGAGAGAGAGAGAGAGAGAGTTACAAGGAGTTACAAGGAAAAGAAGTACCTCAAAAGGCCTTGCGGCCCATACCGAGGAGGTACCAACGAAAACAAAAGGAAAATTTTCTACACACTTAAATAGTGTGCAGGATTTGGTCTAACCTTTTCTTGAAATGATCCACAGAGGAACTGTTCACAACTTCTGAAGGTAACCTGTTCCACGTGTCAGATCTTATAGGTAAAGTAATTCCCACACACACTAGTCCTAAACCGTTTCAAATCCAACTTCCAACCATTGTTGCGAGTTGGGTTATCATTTAAACTAAACATGCTTCTAAAATCGAAATCTTTGAACCCGCGTCACGTAAGCGTCTATTGTAGCCCATATGCCTAACGGAAGGGATTAACTTTGTGGCATTTTTCAGCCAGTTTTCAATCCACCTACCTACTTCCCCACCAATACCCAGCGCGCGCACTTTGGCCATTAGCCGGCGGTGAGGTACCTTATCAAAGGCTTTCTAATCAATCGCCCTACTCTTATCATACTCACTCATCATGACGTGGAAAAACTCGAGCATGATAGTGAGACACGACCTATGCCGTCTAAACCCATGTTGGAGTCCCCAAGTAGCTTGTAGGAATCCAAATGGTCAACAATCCTACTCGCTATTTTCCCCTCTAATTATTTACCTACAACTGAAGTGAAATGGTGTTATTTATAGAGGTTCCAAAGCCTCTCTTCCCACGCATGAGGTAGCAGTAGCGTCCTAATCGTAAGAGTAGAGAAAAAGACTTAATACTAAAAGTTTTTTTTTTTTTTTTGCAGTCAGAGGAGAACATCCTTAACCTAAGCTAAAAGGACAGAGTAGGGATGGGAAGGGGTCCTAGTAACCCCACGGGACAGGTTTGTACAACAGACTTCACCCGCCCTCCCGAAAGAGAGAGAACCTAAAGGAATTGGCAGCCAATTTCTCTAGAATCCCACGAGTCGGGACCGGAGGGCTGTCACACCCCAAGTATAAAGTTTACAACACCCAGAGAGAGAGAGAGAGAGAGAGAGAGAGAGAAAGAGAGAGAGTCCATTGCTTTAAACGTATGCAATGTTACGTACACTCCAATTGCTTTGCTACAAGTTAATACAACTTGGATCAAGAAGAATGGGATGCAGTGAAAGAATAAAGGAGCTAGATCAGTTTTTCTCAAACGGCTTGCCCCGATAGTAGTGATTTGTGTGCAAAAAAAAAAAAAAAAAAACCCGCTTCGTGAATGTGTTTACCCTTGTAGGATGATAAGGGGTCGCGCCGACCTAAGACCCTGACACAGGGGTCGTGGGGAAAATCCGGCTGAGAAACACTGATCTAGATATATTTAGTTTTGAGAGAGATTGCGAGAGATTCAAAACTTTTCCAGGTTTGTTATGCGACAGTGAAATTACATTCCTCATGTACCATTCGGTAGGATAGTTTCACACGATTGGTTTGTTTTATGTGAAATTTTTATTAATAAAATATTAATATTTCTATTTTTATTTTAATATAAATTGTGGTTGCTAAATTGAATTATATAGAGAATTTTCATATTGATTTTCAAATACATTTCCTTATTGTCTAACTGAATGTAATTTTTTAATAATTTTAAAAATAGTCTGTGTTTCCTAAAAATTTTTATAATTTAAGGGAAGAAATACATAGCTAAACTGGTTAAAAATAAAAACTAACATTTAGAGAGTTTACAAACAGTAGCATCCAAGAAGTTTTAGAAAATTATATTCAATCAAGAAATAAGTTAAATAGTTTGTTTAGGAAGAGTAAAAGGACCAGTAAAATGAATCTAACAAGAAATACTGATAAGAATTCTAATAATTTTTCAAATTTTTATAAACACACTAATAAAAAATATGATAGGAATGACCAGGCGGAAAGTGATGAAAGGCTATTTGAAATTTTTTTTCATTAAAATGTATATTTTTAAATTCAGGTATGACTCAGTGTTTGGCCAATTCATTTGAATACAGCCCTGTAACCTGTTTAGTAAAAAATCACATTTTTATCAAGGTATAAAATGCTAAATAACTAAGTTTACTTCAAATTTAAGGAGATAAAAGTTTGTGGCTATTTGGGATCTGTCAGGAGAATTTGGCAAATTAAGTTCTACGGATCTACAGGGTGTTCGAAAAGTCCCTTCACCCTCTACAAAATGTACATATTGTAATACCAATTTCATTTTTATGTGATTAATTGAATTTATATGTGATTCATTGACATTCTTTTCTTTTCTAGGTACTAGAGTTGTGTGAATAATGGCAGACCAGTCCACTCACACTCTGGAGTGTAAGTGGACTAGAGTGTTTCATTCTGCATGATATCCAGAATGATTTCAACACAAGATTCAATAAGGCTGCACCACCAAACAAGACGGTATTACGCTGGGAGAAAAAGCTGTTTGAAACTGGTTCCATCAAGGACAGACCACGGTCGGGAAGACCAACAACGCGAGCAGAACAATGTGAAAGTGTGATTGTATCGGTGGCTCGTTCACCGAAAAAATCACTTCGGAAACGATCACAAGAACAATGAGAAACGATCACAAGAACAATGAGAGATCACATGTTAAATGATCTCGGCATGAAACCATATCGCCCGTCATTTGTTAATGACACACACATATTCTTGATTAGTAACTGTATTTACTGTAATTAAAATAATTGTTGCTAGTGACTTGTTTCTTAAATTACACCTACCATATATGAATGCAATTAATCACACAAAAATAAAATTGGAATTACAAAATGTACATTTTGTAGGGGGTGACGGGACTTTTCGAAGAACCTGTAGAATCCTTTAAAAATAGTTTGTATTTAACACCCAGAATTGACAAAAAGAATGCGTGTTTATAGATTGGAGTGAAGTAAATCTAAGTAAAGAAGGTTAGAATACAGTGAAAGAATAAAGGAACAGGTTTTGAGACTAAATTTTTTAATCTTACAGTGCAGATTCACTGAACTTGTGTTTGGGTGACTCCCACCTCAGGGCGTCACACAAGTAGTATCCCCGCGTTTGGGTAGATAAATTTGGGGTGCTTTGAAACTTGACCCTGGAGGCCTCGCCTCCGTTATAAGGGGCCCCCTTCCTTAAGTTTCTAACCCATTTATGGGGCCTCACAGGTCTTAATGCAGGGCACTTCCCCTTCAGGGTCCCCTTGATGGCCCCCCTCCTTCTTCGGGAAAAAAAAAAGATTCAATCTCGCCTTCCTTCATGAGAAAAAAAATCCTCCTGTGGGGTCCTTTCAAGGTCTTTCATGAGGCAAAAACCAACAAAAACAGACAAAAACAAGCAAAAACAAACAAACATTCGAGTACTTCTTACGCAGCGTTCTGCCCTGTTCGTGGACCAGCTAGTTTTATCTTTCTGGAAGTGTTCGCGCAGAAGATCCATTTCTGGAGCACCAGGCTTCTGCTGATATATATATATATATATATATATATATACTAGTAAATGTAACCAAGCAAACCAGCAAATGTAACCAGCAAAGATTTCTTTAACGCCATCCGTGATCATCGTTTCGGTTTAATATATTAATAACGATACCACACAAAATAAAACTAGAAAAATACAGTTAACTCATAAACAAATTTTGCATTGTTCTAATATTTGTATTACAAAATAGATCCAGAAACTATTAACTAAATTAATTTTTATTTTATTTATCTAATCTAAGGGGAGTCTAATACATGCATTTTATATTTCATAATTTCGAATACGATATCTTTCTTCATAGTTCATTCAGTTAACCTATAACGGCTGTTCTAAGCTATGCATGAAAATACATTTTCAATAACTCAGCCTAGTAATGCATATTCGGATAGATTCAAATACTGAATCATCAATTCCCTCTCTAAACATCCACTTAAACATTATTATCATTATCATTATTATTATTTATGTACAGGATTATTTAAATTAATCATTTGATTTCAACACAACAGCTGGCATCTCAATCATTTAACGTAGCATGACGTGTACATTATATTGTTTAATCATGCTGTTTCATTTCCTATAGTCCTATTAAGTTTATCAACATTATCATACCATTATCAATATATAATACACACACACACACACACACACACACACACACACGCAAATATATATGTATATAACCAGATAAGGTGGTTTGTCCCGAAAATCAAGTTTCTTAATATTTCCAATTAATAGAAAATGACTAGTGAGTTTTACAGGGCATAACTCTAGTATTTAACCCCATAGCAAAGATTGTTGACTAAGAAATAGTCCTTTTCACATAATTTCAGCATCATTCTACCTTAAAATTTGTAATGTATCATTTGAATTTGGCACCTTTTCGCATGTATGAATTGTCTAATCCGCCCATGCCTGATTTCTTGAACTATAAAACGAACTAAATATTTGAGCAAAATGTTTTCTTCGGTCTTATCGCACGCAACAGAAACAATAAAGCTCTTTCTTAATCTTTTCAGAAGCGTTTAATTTTTATTCATATTTAATCAGTTAATCATTGATTAATTATAAAATCTCATCATTCATCACTTTTTCCTAAAATGATTAATTTTCCATGCCCTACTATAAACACAAACAAATTGGAATGCTGATTCGTTAAAAATTAATATTTCAGAAATGAAAAATCTGATCATTATGTGAGGTCTGCGAGTTCAGAATTCTGTGAACCTACATTATTTGTATATATATATATAATATATATATATATATATATATATATATATATATATATATGAAATTAGATCTGAAGATGTTTAAATTTACTTGGCGGCTCTTTATCTTTCACATAAGTATTACTTGATGTAAATTTTCTGGTTATGGAGGAACGAACACACAATAAATTTATCTTTCCACGTCTTTGTCTCTCATCTTTACTTTTCCTTCCTGTTGGACGTTCGCGTTCATTCAGCCTATCTCAAAGGAGACCGCTCTCAACCCTCCATCGAATGACCAAATGCTTTGGTTTCTTACCCTTCCAAATTTTTAATCTATCCTTAACAGGAAGATTCTTAAACACCTCGATTCACGCAATCTTCTTCCAGATCGTCAGTATGGATTCCACGAGGGACATACTACTGGTGATCTTCTTGCATATCTCTCTGACTGTAGGTCATCCTCCTTTCGGGGTCTCGACGAAACTTTCGCTATGGTGTTAGACATATCAAAAGCTATCGAAAGATTCTACCACAAATCTTTAATTGTCAAAATGACCCTCCCATGGTTTCTACCCTACTATCCCTACCTTCATCTCTAATTTCCTTTCTGGCCGAACTATAGCTGCAGTTGTAGTTGATTACTGTTCTTCTCCTAAAGCTATTAACAGAAGTGTTTCATTATGATAATAAAAACCCACTCTAATAGATAGAGTTTATTTCCACAACAGTTTCGATGCCCACTGGCATCCTCTTCGGGGGGACACAGATAAAAAATGAACCAAAAACAAGAGGGAAAACAGTCCAAAGACCATTAAGAGATTCGCACCTAGGTTAGATCCCGTTCTCCCGACACCGGAAGGGCATTTTATTAAAGGGTCCCGCTTATAAGTACATTCGCACAAATTAAAACTATCTTCTTGTTCTATACATACAGATTCTATTATTTTGACATAATTACTGCATTTATTATTACATTTACCATTTTTTAACATTTATTATTATTACCTTTACATTATTGTTACATTTATTCCCTGTAAAAGTTGTGATTTAGTATACGTAGGAGAAACTGGAAGAAGTATTGAAACCCGTATTAAAGAACATAAATATGCCTTCAGAAGTTGTAATACTAATAATGCAATTTTTTATCACGCCAGCCAAAATGATCATGCTATAGATTGGGAATCAAGTAAGTTACTTTATAAATGCAATAATTATGCCAAACGAAAAAAAATAGATAGAACAAGTAGATAATTTTAATTTGTGCAAAGGTACTTATAAGTTGGACCCTCTAATGAGATTCTTCGTCAAACCTGAGAGTGAATATCTTACGGGTCTCTGGATTGTTTCCTTACTCGCTTTTGGTTCATTCGTTTTTTCGGTAAAATGTAAATGGAATAATAAACGTAATAGTAATAAAGGTAAATTTAATAAAAAAGTAATAAATGTGGAAATAAATGTAAATGCAATAATAATAAATGTAATAATAAAGGTAATAAAATATATGTAATAATAAATGTAAAGGTAATAACAATAAATGTTAAAAAAGCTAAATGTAATAATAAATGCAGTAATTAATTTGCTGTTTATGATGAGTGTTACCACGCTACTATACGAATGTATTGAAATATATTAGACTCCCCTTAGATTAGATAAATAAAATAAAAATTAATTTAGTTAATATTTTCTGGATCTATTTCGTAATACAAATATTAGAATAATGCAAAATTTGTTTATGCGTTAACTGCATTTTTTCTAGTTTTATTTTGTGTGGTATCGTTATTAATATATTAAACCGAAACAATGATCACGGATGGCGTTAAAGAAATCTATGCTATTTGCCCTACACTACAGTTCTTATATACGAAATATATATGTTGGTTACATTTACTAGTATATATATATATATATATATAGCAGAAGCCTGGTGCTCCAGAAATGGATCTTCTGCGCGAACACTTCCAGGAAGATAAAACTAGCGGGTCTACGAACACGACAGAACGCTGCGTTAGAAGTACTCGAATGTTTGTCTGTTTTTGCTTGTTTCTGTCTGTTTTTATTTGTTTTTGCCTCATGAAAGACCATGAAAGGACCCCACAGGAGGATTTTTTTTCTCATGAAGGAAGGCGAGGTTGAATCTCCTTTTTCCCGAAGGAGGAGGGGGGCCATGAAGGGGACCCTGAATGGGAAGTGCCCTGCATTAAGACCTGTGAGGCCCCAGAAATGGCTTAGAAACTTAAGGAAGGGGGCCCCTTATAACGTAGCGACGCCCCTAGGGGGCCCATCCAGGGGCAAGTTTCAAAGGAACCCAAATTCCTCTACCCAGGAATAGGCTGAAGGTCTGGAATATCTTCTAAAATTTGTGCATTATACTCGTATTTGCAGAATCATGATATTCTTTGAAACAATAGTTAGTAACTAAGAACAAAGCTGATAAATTTTAGGCATTATAAATAAGAATGTCACGAATGTGAGATACAAAAGCAGTGAAGAATTAACTAAATTCTACAATTTATATACTATACCCCATTTACAATACTGTATAGGTATGGTCTCCTCATTTCTAGCAGTATATAACTATGTTAGAACGTGTTCAGTGTAAAATAACAAAGTTTGACTCCTGCTTCAGAGGAAAGACTAAAGAATTTAGGAATATTTTTGCTTGAAAGTTGTAAAACGGATGATCTATAAATAAGTAGAAAGGGGAGATCTATGAAAACAATTCATTCCATGAGAAACTAACAATAGAAATAGAGTCACAATGAAAAATTGGTAAGATAACTTACAGAATAGACCTATGTAAATAGTTCTTCGGTTTTAGATGATAGTTTTTTTGGATTCATACAGTTTTAAAGTTAAGTTTAATTGGTAGTGACGCAATCTTATGGATCGAAGAGTAATCTGAATTATATATTGAGTAGATATCTTGTAAAACGGAGATTGTAGACACCAAGTGACCGAGGAAGTACTCCTAGGGGGGATGCGAACATTAGGCAGAAGACAGAGAGTGCTGGAACTCCCGTTTCTCCTGTCTCTGTCAGTAGAATGGGCCCAAAATGGGAGAGTGCAATTGCAAATATTGATTAATGTTACAGAGGGGGATGTTGCACGGGTGGTATGCAACAAATGGAGGAGGGGCTGTTGAAAAGGGGGTAGGGGTTATGAAACAAGGGGGAGGGGTTATCCTCCAAGCTGAAATGAAGGGGGGGTGCTTTGGGGGGAGAAGGGAGGATGACCTCCCCAAAGGGGTAACCTTAACCTAAGAGAGGGAGAGAAAGGAGTTTTGAGGAGTCTTTGGGGGAGAAGGTGGGATGTCCTCACCCCCCAAAGGGAACCCTAAACTAAGTCTTAACCTAAGAAAAGAGATGTTCGCCTGGCCCCAGCCAGACGTATAATAAGAATTCATCCGAGCTCCCGCTGTCTTAAAGGTGTAAATCAACCAGTTGGCTTAAGTAGCCAGTCGGCTTAGAAGGCTTAATCTGGCTTAGAAAGCGTAAATGGCTTGTTCAGGTGTACATTATTAGTGGTGAGTTGCAGATTGCACTATTTATTTAATTAAAGCATATATTCTTGAAAGTTGGCTCAGAAGTCTTAAGCAGCCAGTCGGTTTAGAAGGCGTAACCAGCCATTTGGTCTATATATAATTAAATAACATCGTTTATACATACACAACCAAAAGAATTAAATAAAAACGCCATTACATCATTCCGTTTATTTAGACGAATTATTGGAATTAATTTCATGAAATGTATAGAAAATAAATACACAATCCTATAAAAATGAGGAATCTATGCAATAAAAAATAATAATAATAGTATAAGAAATACGAACGTTAGCCTTCATATAGTTCAATTCTATTTTTGTGCCCACTTTACATTCGGTTGGCAAGTTATCTTTAAACACGGCTAGAATACATTGAAAAGCACGTACAAAAAGTTCATCGTTAGCCACAACATCATTATTAAATACAAGTTTATAAACACTTCTTTCCAATCGAGGGTTTATTCTTACCGAACCGAGCTTTTCAATCGTGAACCCACCATCTTCACACTCAAAAAATAATAATAGTATAAGAAATACACATTTTTAAACGACGGAATATATGATATATATACAATAAAATTAATAATAATATAATACAAAACGATGGAATATAATCAGCAAAATAATAGTACAGTAGAAAGCTATATATATATATATATATACACACTCAATTATATTAAATAATTAAATATATTGAAAACAAATATACATCAAAATGCATACACTTCCTCTTCTACTGCACTTAACTAAAACACTAAGCTCGCACGTGATCGAGTCTGCAGTCACATCATTGTTGCTTTGTAATACGCAGTAAATACGATTTAAAATTATTTCACTGCTCAAGTTATATGGCTGCCTGTACTCGATGTAAATAGCCTTCATATCGTTCGATACTATTTTTGTGCCCACTTTACATTCGGTTAGCAAGTTATCTTTAAACACTGCTAGATTACATTCAAAAGCACGTACAAAGAGTTCATCGTTAGCCACAACATCATTATTGAATACAAGTTTATAAACAATCCTTTCCAATCGAGGGGTTATTCTTACCAAACGGAGCTTTTCAATCGTGAACCCATCTTCAAATGACAAATGTTACTAATATTATGCGTCAAAATTGAGGTGCGTATGTAACTATGGTTCTGGCGAGATGTTTTTGGTGTATTAATTAGGCAAAACCGTGTACAATAAATGGTTAGTTTCTGGTCTTACTCTTGAAGCTCGCTTCTTTTTTTTCTATTGAAACGATGAGAGAGTTCTAGTCAATATTTCTCTTTTTGTCTTCGATGCATGGTATGTGAGCTCTCAAAGATTTGTTAGTTGTGTACACATATATATATATATATATATATATATATATATATATATTGTTTTTTTAATGTATATATTCCTCGTTTGTATTTCTTATATTACACAGCTCAACAAAAAATTTTTTTTGTTTCGTTGCCAAGGAAATTCGTACGAATTTAGGGTATTTTGGGGTTGCTGAATCCCAAAATGAAAGTAGTTTTTCCGATTTGGCTCTAGTTCTTGAGATAATGAATACCCTCAATTAATAGGAAACGTAACCATAACGCGTGCATATGGGAAACTACCGGAACATTCTAGATGGTGAGACCGAATAAAATGCCATTATGTATTTCATGTGTTTACTTTTGTATGATTTGAGACAATTTCAATGCGATTTGTAAGTAGGCTCCGCCTGAACATTAAATTTTTTGCATTTTTACGTGTTTCAATGGGGTACCAATTATCTCATAAATTAGAGCCAATCTAGCAAAACCGATGTCATATTTGGAATCAGCACCACAAAGTTACCCCAAAATCACTAATATGATTGGCAATAAAATGAGTGTTGACCAGTGTTATCGAATGTACATTTCATGAAACTAATTCCAATAATTCGTCCAAATAAACGGAATGATGTAATGATGTTTTATTTAGTTCTTTTGGTTGTAAACGACATTATTGTTTAATTATACCACCTGGCCGACTTCTAAGCAGACTGACGGATGTACGTACGTGTGTGTACAATAAAAAGAGTTTCGCTGATTGTAAAATACGTGATAAAGAACAATTCTTACTTGCTAGTGTCTCTCTTCACATGAAGGTCAATTTGGGGCCACCGCCTCTAGGCATGGTTTGGTGGAGGAGCGAGTTGCTCTCCACCTGGGTTCGAGAACCGGTGATGGTAGGTGACATGTAAACTAATCATCCTTTTAAACGATGGAGGGAATTGTTTCTGTTTATATAATTGCTGTGTGTATGTGCTTTTTGTACTAATTAGTAATTTCTGTAGTAAATTATAAATATTATTTTTGACACGATGCTTCACTTATTCTCGGTAAACCGTCTTACTCCGCTCCCTGTAATATTCAGAAATCATGCAGAAATGGTACAGTCAAGACTAACGAAGAACGCGTTTAACGTATTAGCTATATCTTTATCACCGAATTTCAGTACGCTATTTCTATCTTTTAGGGGGCCTACAGAATCTTTAAGTGGCTTTCTGCTATTAACATAGGCAAAAAATTCTTTATGGTTAACTTTACAGAGTGAGGCAACTCTAGCTTCTTCATCACGTTTATCTGATCTAATTAAGGACTTAACCCTCCGACGAAGGTTTATATAGTTTTCTGAATTAGTCTCGTTGAAATGTAACTTAAAAATTTGTAGGCTCTATTTCTTCCTGTAATAGCACTGCTAATTTCGTTGTTAAACCATTTCAGCGACTTTGTTCACAAGGAAACTATTTTAGTGGATATAAAAGTGTTCTGTAATATTCTAAATTGATCCCTGTATGAGCTCCAGGTGACATTGACATCCTCACTTATTAGAACTTCAAGTGTGTCTAAACTACTTCGGAAGCTTTCAAAATTTGCTCCCGAGAAATTCAGTCTTTCTTGAGTCTTTTCGCGTGTATTAACTGGAACCCTGAGGTCAAACCTAATCAAATTATGATCGCTGTTACTCAAGTTTTCACAAATACTCAGGTTAGAGACTAGGTCATCTTCATTCGTGAATATGAGGTATAATTTATTATTACCCCTTGCAGGACCGTCAACCCATTGACTTAATAAGTTATCATCAGCAAATTCAAACAGTCTTGAGCCCTCAGCATCAGCTGTTTTGTTTTCCCAATTTATATTACTACAATTAAAATCACCAAAAATCACACTGATCTTATTATTCACTATTCTGCTTAATTTGTTATATAAGTTTATATCCTTATCAACGAGGTAGTGAGCTGGCCTATATACTAGAAGTACTGTAGATGTACTACTTTATTACTTAGGTTTAGATCAGTTCCCAACATTTCATGAGTAGATACGATATTACTGTTTACCAGGTGCAGGAAGTCCCGAGCATACAAAAGTACATCCCCACCTTCCCTTTCGTTCCTATCTTTGTGAAACATTTTGTAACCTACCATTTCAAATTCTCCTACAAAATCCCTTGATTCAAAATGAATCCAGGATTCCGTTATTCCTATGATATCAAAGTTCTCAGTGTTGACTAGCGTTATAAATTCCATTAGTTTGTTTCTAATTGACCTAGCATTGAAGAGCACAGTTTTGAGAGATTTTAAGTTGTGATTTCTCCTAACTGGCCTGAGTCGTTTCCCGAAGCAGTTGAATCAACTACTCGGGGAGTGGGATGAACTGCTGTTGGAGGACTAACTGCTGTGGGAGGGGGACAAACTGCTGTGGGAGGAGGACAAACTGCTGTGGGAGGACTAACTGCTGTGGGAGAAGGTTTAACATTTGGGGAAGCAGGATCAATTGCTGGCTTGGGGGGTTCGAGTTTAAAAAGATTATACAAATTAAAGTTCAGTAAAACACCAAACTTCTTTTTCACGTTCTGATTAAAATGTATCCCTTCTGAACCGAAGTATTCCCCATTTCCGTGGAATGTAGGCCAAAAATCAACAAACTTTAGGCCTTTTTCCTCACACATGCTCTGCTAATGGCTTTACTTAAAGTATAGTCACTAGCACACATTCGAGGGAGAATCACTACAACCCTACCCATATCTGTCTTATCCCTAACTTTGTCGGTTAGGATCTTGAACTCTTTTACAATGGACTCTGTCTGCCCGCCTGTCCCTCCCAGAAAAACGTCATTGCCACCAGCATGTAAAATGATGGGGCAACTCTTACTCTTGATGTTAATTTTGATTAATTCCCTATTAATTATCTGATTCGTGGCACCTGGAAAACATCGGAGTTTTCTCTTGGTCACGCGTCTTGCTCCGAAAAAGTCCCCTTGATTCCTTACCAGAGAATCCCCAATTAAAAAGGATTCCTCCTCTTCGTCGGCAAGTAAGTGAAACTTATTTTTTACGGTAATGGGTTCCGAATCCTTATATTTTGGTTTTCATTTGGAGGGTATTTTATTTTTGACCAATTGGAATTCTCGTTCCTCCGTCCTACTTTCCGGAATATTCACCGTATTTTCCAAGCGAGCCACGCTTTGTTCTAGATGTTTAACCTTACAGTTTGTATCTGCTGATGTATTTTCTGTCTGATCTTGGCCACTGAGTTGGATTTCCAGTGCTACGACTCGAGCTTCATGCTTTTTTGCTAATTCCTTTAGCTATTTAACTTCCTTTTCGTGGTTTTCTCAAAATTTACAAAACAAACATATACTCAGGGATGTGATGTCGCTGATATTACCTTCGGGGAAGTCGACGCACCAATAATTAACTTTACATTTAAAGCATTCCGTTTTCAATTAACTTGCCCTGTCATATTTTCTCTTTTTTGTACGATACGTTACTGTAAATAATACAGTATATTAATTTAAATAATACAATACGTTCCATTTTAATAATACGATACGTTACGTTTAAATAATACAATATGTTACTTTAATTCATATAACGGATGGTGAGGGGGGTAGAATGGTGAGTGCGGAAATAAACGCGTGTTACAATCCGGAAAATGAGTGGAATACAGAATTGAATGGAACCTGTCGGCTGTTGTTAGTAACAATGCAGACTGAGAGTTACAAGGAGTTACAAGGAAAAGAAGTACCTCAAAAGGCCTTGCGACCCATACCGAGGAGGTACCAATGGCAACGGGTGCCACGGAAAATCTCATACACCCTTAAATAGTGTGCAAGATTCGGCCTAACCTTTACTTGAACTGATCCACAGAACTGTTCACAACTTCTGAAGGTAACCTGTTCCATGTGTCACAGATCTTATAGGTAAAGTAATTCCTACACACACACTAGTGCTAAACCGTTTCAAATCCAACTTCCAACCATTGTTGCGAGTTGGGTTATCATTTAAACTAAACATGCTTCTAAAATCGACATCGTTGAACCCGCGTAAGAGCTTGAAAACCTCGATGAGTTGACGGCGCAACCTCCGAGTTTCCAGCGAAAAAGTTCAGTGCGTTTAAACGTCGATTGTAGCCCATATGCCTTACGGAAAGGATTAAATTTGTGACACTCGCCTGGACTCACACCAGCGTGTCAATATCTTTCCTGAGGATGGGCGACCAGAACTGCACAGCATACTCCAGTTGCGGCCGAACCATTGAATTGTACAGAGAGAACATAATCTTGTTCCGAAATTGAAATTGCACCTTCTGGGCTTTCTTTTCCACCTCGACGCATTGTTTGGTAAACTTAAGGTCGCTGCTAATCAGCACACCCAAGTCCTTTTCCAAATCAGTCGCCTCGATATTACTCCCCAACATGAAGTAGTCCGACTTGGGATTGGCGTAGCAAATGTGCATGACCTTGCATTTACCCAAATAAAAACGGCATCTACCATTTTTCGGACCACTCTCCTATCCTGCGTAGGTCCGCACGCAGTTGCTCGATCGCTTCGGGAGCACCAAAATTGGCCACAAGCTTGGTATTATCAGAGAATTTGGCGATCCTACTGACGATGACAGCGTCAATATCAATTATGTAAATGAGAAACAACAGTGGCCCCAAAACGGAACCCTGAGGAACCCCGCTAGTGAACGGGGCCCAACCCGAGCTAGCCCCTTTAATTACAACGCTCTGCCGCCTATTCTTCAGCCAGTTTTCAATCGAGCTACCTACTTCCCCACTGATACCGAGCGCGCGGACTTTGGCCATTAGCCGGCGGTGAGGTACCTTATCAAAGGCTTTTTGAAAGTCGAGATAAAGTATATTAATCGCCCTACTGCACACAGTATATATATTTTTTTTTTATTTATATATATACACAGTGTATATATATATATATATATAGAGAGAGAGAGAGAGAGAGAGAGAGAGAGAGAGAGAGAGAGTGAGAGAGAGAGAGAGAGAGAGAGAGAGAGAGAGAGAGAGACAAAAGCCGAAGTTAAATTACTATATTTCTGCGTGTATATATATATATTAAAGAGGATAAGAAATATATAAAGGTGAAAATAAATGTAAATTAAATATACAATATATAGAGGATAGGAGAAGTCTTTAGGATTTTATACAAACAAATAATTTGTCAACGATAAATAAATTCCAATGATATTACACTTGAAATATGTATTCCCTCCCTCCCTCCCTCCCTCCCTCTCTCCCTCTCCTCCCTCTCTCCCTTCCTCTCTCCCTCCCTTTCTCCTTCCCTCCCTCTCTCCCTCCCTCTTGGATAGGAGAGTGGTCCGAAAAATGGCAAATGCCGTTTAACTTGGGTAAATGCAAAGTGATGCACATTGGCTACGCCAATCCCAAGTCGGACTACTCGATGTTGGGCAGTAATATCGAGGTGACTGATTTAGAAAAGGACTTGGGTGTGCTAATTAGCAGCGACCTTAAGTTTACGAAACAGTGTGTAGAGATGGAAAAGAAAGCCCAGAAACTATTGGGTTATATCAGGAGGCAATTTCAGTTTCGGAACAAGGAGATTGTGCTCTCACTGTACAATTCCCTTGTTCGGCCGTACCTGGAGTATGCTGTGCAGTTCTGGTCGCCCACCCTCAGGAAAGATATTGAGAGGCTGGAGCGAGTGCAGGCGAGGGCCACAAAGTTGATCCCTTCCGTTAGGCATTTGGGCTACAATCGACGGTTACGCGCCCTGAACTTGTTTTCGCTTGAAACTCGGAGGCTGCGCGGTCAACTGATCGAGGTTTTCAAGCTCTTACGAGGGTTCAACGATGTCGATTTTAGAAGTATGTTTAGTTTAAATGATAACCCAACTCGCAACAATGGTTGGAAGTTGGATTTGAAACGGTTTAGGACTAGTGTGTGTGGGAATTACGTTACGTATAAGATCTGTGACACATGGAACAGGTTACCTTCGGAAGTTGTGAACAGTTCCTCTGTGGATCAGTTCAAGAAAAGGTTAGTACGAAATCTTGCACACTATTTGAGTGTGTAAAGACATTTAGGACCTCAGTCTGCGGAAATTTCTTTTCCTGTAAAATAGCTGATATCTGGAACCAACTTCCTCAGAGGATGTTTCCAGTCAAAGTGTAAATCTGTTTAAAATGGCTAGACAAAGTACAGAACACACTCTAGTTTAAGATTAAAACCTCAGAAAACTCTGCAGGAGTTCGCTTGCTCGGTGTCTCTGTGAGCAAGCTAAATATAGAGCTATTTATATATTCTCCACTTTCCTGTAAAATTTCCTTGGCTACTTTTCCAGGGTCAAGGTATTTTCTTCAACCTTTTTCCGTACCTGCCTCTGGCAGGGAGGGAGCGGAGGGTGGGGAGAGAGCCTTCTACTTTTCTATCCAGTTTTCTACTACTGCTAGCATAGTTTGAAAGACAAAATTTTCCCTGGCACCCGTTGCCATTGGTACCTCCTCGGTATGGGCCGCAAGGCCTTTTGAGGTACTTCTTTTCCTTGTAACTCCTTGTAACTCCCTCCCTCCCTTTCTCCTTCCCTCCCTCCCTCCCTCCCTCTCTCCCTCCCTCCCTCCCTCTCTCTCTCCCTCCCTCCCTCCCGCGACCTGCTTATAGGCTCCCAGTTCACTCACAAGGTCTTGTGGGAGCATGACTATGATGCACGGATTTAGACAGATGGGCAGTACCGCGAAAGAATAAACACCATCAAACATTGAATGATGTTGGATCCTCTCAAATGCGGCAGTAGCTTCTTCGGCGGGCGTATAAACCCTTTGAAACTATACTTTCCACCTACGGAGGGCGTGAAACTCTACTACTACGACTTCTGTTCTTTATACCCCTACGTGATGAAGAACAATTCGTACCCCGTAGGAGCACCTGTAAAACTGGTGGGCCCCGCCTTGCTCACCATTGAAGAGTTCTCAGCTAATTTGAACGAGAATTATTTTGGTCCTTCTTTCGTAGATGTTTTTCCCCTTCGTCACTTATGGATGCCGATCTTACACGTCGTTATAGACCACAAACTCATGTTTCCCCTGTGCGTGAAGTGTGCAGAGGAGAACAATGGTGCCTGTAATCACACATCCAACCAGCGGAAGATCAGAGGCGTATATAGAAGTCCTGAGCTGTCCCTAGCCTTTCGCTACGGTTCCAGAATATTGAAGATATATGAGGTGTGGAGGTTTCAGAAGCTCCCCAACCTTTTCACACCATATAAAAATACTTTTTTAAAGGATAAGGTAGAAGCATCAGGGTAACCGCGAGGATTTGAGACCGAAAATTAAAAATTGGCGTATATTCAGGCAAGAACTTTAGTGCAAAATTGTGCCTAAATAGTGTTTCGGGGAAATTTGCTCAGAATAGAGGCAAGGGGAAGGTCCATCCAGCCCAAAGTTATAACGACGTGTGTGATTATACCAATGCTCCCGATAAAGAGATCATGGATATCGTGAATGTGGGTAATACGTGAATAATAAAGTACAACAGAACCGAATTGGTACAGATACATCACGTGAAACGAATGTCCGGTATAATGGGTTACAAATATTCATATGATTCTTTCATATTGGAACAACCCCGTGCACGAATCAAGAACGCTTGGTATGACGCGCCCGTGTGACTCATCCCCCAACACCTCCCACCGAGCCAAACCGGTCACCGACTACTCAGTCACCTCAGAGCTTGACCCGTCTGGAAGTGCGCTCTTCACGATAGGAAACCAATATACGATGGAGCTTCCGCTGAGCAGTATCATCAAAGCCGTATACGACGTGTCCGTGACGAAGTCAGTGCGTGTGTTCAGGTGTAAAACCAGCGCTGTTAATTATGTACTTGAAACGAGTTGTAGACAATCAAGCTCTGGTAAACAGAACGTAATTTATTTAAGTGTTGAGGAGATGAACAGAATCTTCGTGGCGGTTGAGAAGTGGGGCGAGGACCGTTATAAAATACCTGCAGGTGTATGTACAAGAATAGAGCAGATTAGTGATGCACACTCATACGCTGTTATTTGTAGGTTGTGTATAATTCGAGACCAGCCATGCATTGATATACGGTTGATGTGGAAGAATACAGCTGACAATAACGTCGTTATCCCCACGCGAAACCGTTTCATTCTCGACAGAATGTTTGAAATCGTCGGTTTCCGCAAGCTAAAGCCTATATTAGACGCGCGTGTGGCCGATATGCTTTATTTTGACATACGCGTACACCGCTCTGCTCGACGGCTTTAGCGAGTGTAGGACTCCGTTATAAAATACCTGCAGGTGTAGGTACAAGAATAGAGCAGATTAGTGATGCACACTCATACGCTGTTATTTGTAGGTTGTGTATAATTCGAGACCAGCCATGCATTGATATACGGTTGATGTGGAAGAATACAGCTGACAATAACGTCGTTATCCCCACGCGAAACCGTTTCATTCTAGACAGAATGTTTGAAATCGTCGGTTTCCGCAAGCTAAAGCCTATATTAGAAGCGCGTGTTGCCGATATGCTTTATTTTGACATACGCGTACACCGCTCTGCTCGACGGCTTTAGCGAGTGTAGGACTGAACAAGGCGAGAATGGATTGGAACTGGATGCATATTTAAAAGGTATAGACTCTTCGAAATATCTTTAACTTTGGTACAAATGACTTGAGCGGTACAGGACACAGCTCACCTACACTGTTCACCCTGAAGAACTATTTATTTATATTATGGTCAGTTGTCGGCACGATTTAGAAGATTACTTCAATTGTCGATATGCGTTGTGAAGAAGAGTTCACGATTGAAAAGCTCGGAGTGGAAAGAATAAACCCTCTTTGGAAAAGAGTGTTTATTAACTTCAATTTAATAACGATGTTGTGGCAAACGATGCTCTCTTTGTGCATGCTTTTGAATGTATTCTAACCGTGTTTAAAGAGAGTGATAATTTGCCAACCAATTGTAAAGTGGGCACAAAAATAGTGTTAAACGAACTGAAGGGCCTTTACATTGAGTATTGGCACCCGCGTACTTTAAGCGGTGAAATAATGTTAAGTCATATTTACTGCGTAGTTCAAAGCAACGAGGATGTAAATGTAGACTCGATCACATGTTAGTTTAGTATTTTATTTAAGTGCAGTAGAACATAAAGCGCGTATATTTTGATAATATATATATATATATATATATATATATATATATATATTATTCATGCATTGAAATTCTTCTGCACTATTATTTTTGAAGATTATATATATATAAGTGCGTATTTTTTGTTGCGCGTAAATATACTAAACGTGTATATGGTTTTCTCTAGTACTATTATTATTTTTGATGCTTATATATAATCGTATTGATGCGCGTACATATATTAAGCGTGGATACAGATTTTTACTGTACTATTACTATTTTTAATTGTATATTTCTCGCTTAAAGTGTGTATTTTTAGTGTATATAGATTTCTTCTTCCAATATCACTTTTGATCGTATATTTATTTCCTATATATTTTCGAATAAATGTATGTTAAATAGTTGTTTCCATGTTAAATAATTCGCTTTGCGACTAAACAAACAGAATGATGAGTGGTGTTTTATTATTCAAAGTATATATAAACGATACTATTTGATTTAATGGTGCGTAGATGGGTGTATATATATAAACATTATTTTTGTTGCATGTGTGCCTGGATAAATAAATATATGTGTTTTGTAAGACAGCTGGAAGGCTGTACATTATGGCACTCTCCATTAATATATATATATATATATATATATATATATATATATATATATATATATATATATATATGAGGGGTCGCGCGTCTTAAGGTACCTAAGCGCCATCACAGGCGAAAACGTGTTTTTGATGGATATCACTATTTTCACCCTTCCTCTATCGCGTGGTTTGGGTTATAATGACCTTACGACACTAGAAGTATGGTTGAAAACCTTATGAAGCGAACTACTTTTTTCACCTCTATCGCCAGCCAAAAGTTCGCCCAAACTTCGGCATAATAAGAAAATAAAAAAAATTAAAAAAATATATATAAAATATAAAATACGAAAATCTATTCCAAAAACTCATCAACATCTTCATTAGCATACTTAGAACTCTAATTTAGCCAAAAATGAACGTTCCATAGATACTATTGCCAGAATATTGCTGAACTTTGGATGCGATTTCTGACGAATTTTTATTTTGGCGCTTAGGTTCCTTAAGACGCGGGACCCCTCATATACATATAGTCCCAAATCGATGAGTGTATATATACTTAAAAATATCTAAAAGAATTATAATTCTTTGACTGAAGGAGGTTTGGATTTAAATATATGTCAAATAAATGGTCGGGAATATATAAATCGATATTATTAAATAGAATAATGTGCTTTATTATTGAATGCATATAAATGCTTTTTAGTTACATATGAAATGAAACAAGTGCATTTGAAGTGAAGATATAAATGTTTTTTCAGTTACATTTCAGTTTCAGTTGTGTTTTGCTGTTGGGTTCTTCTGAAATAACTACGTTAATGAGAATATATAAACGATAGAAATACGTGGGATGATAGGGGTATATAAATGTTTTTTAATTCTTCTTTACGTGCATCTGATTACATACGAACTGTGTGTGTGTGCAAAGCTGGGCACTTGCGTTTTTTTTTGCGGTACTGCGGTACTGCGGTACTACCGCACTACCAAACCGGTACCGCATAACGCAGTACCGCAAAGGATCGCTGAAAGTACAGCAGTACCGCTACCGCATTTTTTGCGGTACTGCGTTATGCGGTACCGGTTTGGTAGTGCGGTAGTACCGCAGTACCGCAGTACCGCAAAAAACCCGCAAGTGCCCAGCTTTGTACAGTGTGTGTGTGTGTGTGTGTGTGATTGGATAAATAAATAAATAAATATATATATACAGGGTGTTTCAGGAGGAAAGGTCAATACTTCGGGAGGTGATAGTATTGGTCATTGTGAGAAAAAAAGTTCATATGAACATGTGTCTAATTCTGAATGGTTACGGAGATAGAGCTGTTTGAATCTGATGCGCGCGCAGCTCTTCCTCCCCCTTGCCTGCCCTATAACCTTGAACCATGTAAGTTATAATGTAAGCATGTAACATAAGCCAATCGACAGCTGACTGTTGTGAGTGACATTGTTT